>JAQFJB010000011.1:5397441-5407816 GCA_029874875.1 Naso minor | reverse complement strand
TTGAAAGCAGTCAGAGTGTGGACTCATCCCTTTGATCTTTCCGCCGTGTTCGTATGCAGTATTCCCCCCTCCACGGTCAGGTCATTAATCTCTCCGTTATTGAAGAAACGCACTGACATCTCTCCATAAAATGGCACTTAATTTATGCATTATTTATGCCTCATTTATGTGCTCTGGTCCTGCGACTATTTATCAAATGTCCCCTCTTATGTCAAAACATGGAAATTGAGTGCCGTTACTCATGATATTCGCAGCAAACACATCAGTGGACTGGAAGTCACCGGGGACCTCCACTCACTGTCACAATAAAGTCTCATCCAGCGACAGTGCGGCAGGAGGAGTTGCCTTTTAGATAGCTGGTAACCACAAGAGGGACATTGCACAAAGTGATGCAATGTTGTTCAACACAGATGAAGGCGCCAGACACCATTTCTCCACTATGATTACGTTTTAAGAATTAAGTTTTTGTGATCTATCTCAGATGCAAGCATATATATTTCTGTGTGTTTGCAATGCTGTTTGTATGCACCGACTCCCCGAGCAGACTAAATAATGAATAATTCATGCAGTGCAAACACTTTAACCTCATAAATGGACCATACATGAGGAGGCCCTCACACTGACTGTGCACAGCAGTGCAGCGGTGTGTGACAAGCCAGAAGGCGATGCTTCTCCATCCTCACCGCCTCCCACACTCATATCTTCCTTGCATCGCCTCGGGAGCAAGGTGTGTCACACTTCACAGAGCACCCAGATGCACTCACCTGCACTGCCACTGCAGCTACGCATCACCAGCTAGCATCTCCACAGGATATGAACCCTCTGGATAACCTCTGTAACCTCAGCTGTGGCTCCCTCACTGTCAGTCCGAATTCAACTCCAACTAAAAGACAGTTTTTGACATTTTTCACTTCGGCTTCTTCATAGTGCCTTGATACCTCTGCAGTTTTGGCTGGGCCGCATAAGAGGACCAGGCCTAGAAATGGCTCTGTCACTGAGTATGTGAGGTTACCAGATTTCAGGATTGGTCAGATAGTCATTACTCTGTCCTCTCTGGTCGTTGCCCTTTCAAAATTAATCTGTGCGAATGATCGTTATGTCACCAGAGGGCATTTCGCCTACTGTGGAGAGTGACTGGAGCAGTCTGGCTAATAGTGAGACAACAAAAACCAAAAATGTCTCCACAAGCTGTTGAATAATCACATAGATATTGTTACACTGTGTTGTGATTAAGATTCTCACCTGCCATGTATTGTAGTGCGAGACGAACAGATGTTTTTCGTTTGAAATCACATCACACTATCACTGTGAGTACACATGGGACAGCGTGACCTACAGCGGTGATTTCCTGCTTCCCGCTGCCCAGGACACTGCAACAGAAGCTGTGATGAGGAGTTGTTACACCAGTGGGTGGCGGCTACATTTCCACATATAAATTTGGCATTTTTTAAACTCATATCAAAGACACCACAGGCAATCACATTCCTGTTTTTTGGTCCTGTAATGTGGCTTTGCGGGTTGAAATGTCGTATATTTCTCTTCCGTATTGAGCGTCTTGTACTTTCTGCTTTTAGAATCCACACACCAGTAAATAAAATAGCCTACATGTGCCACACATAGCAAAAAAATAAAATAAAATAAAATAAAAATCTCTCTATCTCTTGCTCTCTCTCAGAGCGCATGCTGGACCCAGGGTTGCCAGGTCTGCAGTTTTCCTGCAGAATTGGGCTATGTTTGAGGTCCTGCAGCAGGTAGATACTTTTCGTCCGTGGATTGAGTGGACCGGCATGGTTTGACTTGACCCGGTCAAGCCCCAACAGTGTGTACCCCCAAAACTACTTCTGACTACCCAGACCAACATAAACCGCATTTACCGCCATACTCAGATGCAGTCCAGCCACACAATATGGTTTTCACCCAGTCTCGTTATGACTTACAAGGTTGGAATCAGTGTGTTCTTTGGAAGGTTTCCTCTGCAACATCATAAGGGCTCTGAATCCAAACCACAAAAAAGAATTCTACAAGTCCTTAAGGGAGATCACTTGAGCTGTATTCATCATTGCTGGAGCTTCACTTTTCAAGTGAGAACACAGAGAGATTTCCTCAGACAGATATTCAGTTTTTCCAGTCTTTCAAACCGTGTTTCAACTATGTCGACAAAGATGTCAAGAAGAAATGAAAACAACATTGCAAGGAGTCCACCTGACCTCAAGGAAGTTGATATAATGTATCGATTTATTTGTGTTGCAGCAACACTGGTTGAAATCTGTTCTCAAGAGTAGAGTAATTATAAACTGCTGCTCACAGTAGAAACATAAAACAATTCAGTTCATTTAGGTACTTAAAGCTAAAGTGGAGCTTATTGACCAATTCATCAAAGTAGATAAACAGATAAACAAGACAAACAAGTAAGCAGACAGCTTGACTGGCCAGCATTCATACCCAGATATTAAAGGTTTAAGTATAGTTATTTATGTTCTGCTGAAAATTAGAAATATTGTACAATGTCAACAAGTTTGCTGACAGGCAGGAATGTGTTCAGGATTTATGTAAGATGCCATTTTACTTGAAATCAGTGAAGTTACATGTCTATAAATGATTGTTTTTACAAAGTTGATTAGAGATTTGGTATTTCAATTTTCATTTTCTAAGGTGAAAATAAGTGATGAGCCTCAAATGTATCTCAATATACTCTCATTAGAATCAGTGGAGGAGAAATAAACAGACTCCCATCTCACTGTTGTCTCAGACCTTCTCAAGTATAAGTACGCAGAAGTTCGGAAGACTAAAAAGACTAAAGAACCTGTGTATTATCTGTAATGAAATGCATAAAATAAATGCCACTTGTTGATTGTATTTTAACTAATGAGTCCTCGTATTTGATATCTTTCTGTAACTGTGTATATCACAGAAACACTGTTTAAATTGTTTTTCTCAATAGAAATTTTTCTTGCTCCCTCTTTTGCTTTTCTGCCAAAACAGCAGATTATTTACACTTGTCACTTCAGCATCTCTTTATATTTTCATATCACTGGCACATAATTGTACCCCCTAAAGCAGAAAATGAATCATGCGAAAATCAAACCTCCATTGCTTCTTTGCCAAAGAATCAGGCGTCTCGTAGCCCTCCAGGTATCTTTCATAATATTACCCTCATCGCTTCATTATGTTTCTGAAAATTCAGAAGAAATCTCCTTAATGTAAAAAAAACAAAAACAAAAGTAAAGATGCAGCTGTCAGCATGCATGGGCAGGGAGTGTTATTGTTGACAAACATGTCCTTCATACAGGCAACTTATCCTTCACGTGTCACTGATTTTTTAACACAACTGCATATTTGCTGTTCTTAATAATTATATTGGCTGTGACTGATTAAGTTATCAAGATTTTATAATCTATTGTTATTTTGATCGTCAGTTTAAATGGCTGTCAAACATTACCACCACATGTCACAGTCTGGGTGCCGTGAAGTCAGATCAGATGTCATCACATGTCAAAAACATGAATCTTTTGGCAAAAATTCTCTCAAACACATTTTAGGCTGGACAACAGAACCGCGTGAGCCCCCCCAGATGTGTTCGTCCCTGAGTGAGCACCTTTCAGGATTGGTCAGACAGTCAATAGTGTTTCCTCATTGGTCTTATCCTTTTCAAAATGAATCTGCATGAACAGTCATTATATTGCCAGAGGGCATTTCTGCTATACTGTGGAGCGAGTGTGGAGAGAAGTCTGGCTACTCGAGACAAAGCCAAAAATGTCTCCGCAAGCTGTTCAATAGTCACAGAGATGTTGTTATATTGTGTTCTGATTGAGATTCTGACCCACCATGCATTGTGGTGAGAGACAAATGGATGTTTTTTGCTTGGAATCATTTTATAAGACCACCATGAGTAGATACGGAACAGAAGAAAGTTCCTGCTTCTTGCTGCAGACAGACAGGTGGTGGCTATTTTCCACATGGTGGTCAATAACACATTTCTCTGTGGGGTGGCAAACACAACTTTTTACACTTAGGTTTTAGCATTAAAATATCAATCACTCAGGCACAACACAGTCTTGGAAACACATACCCGCACATGTAAACAGATAACAGCAAACTGAATTAAAACTGTTATAAATACAATTACAGTAGGTTGTCTCTCAAATCTGACATCCAAAGATATGAGTTGTAGGTTCTTTATTTATTTTGTTATTTATTTATTTTTATTAATAGCATAAGAATGTAATTTAATCTGCTACTTCAGTCTACAGTAAAACGTCAACTCTGCCACCAACTACCCAATAATGCATTTACAACATTTACTAGGTTTTCACCTAGTCTTGTGTGCTCTGGAGACTTCTCTAAACAGCTTAAACTAAGGGGGAAAGAAAGAGAAAAGAAATTATTAATGGGGTGATTGATAAATAAATTTGAGCTATGCCCCTGCAGAGGATTTGAGACGTCTTCTTTGCATTTTTCATGTGACAGCACGGTTTCCAGACAGAGAACAGAAGCACACGTGTCTGTTTTACAGTGCTGGAATTTAACAAAATCTGACCTAACACCCTCCATGACCTTTTTAACAGTCAACCAACGCCTTGAGCCTTCCATTGTGTAGCATGTTTCATCAGATTGTTCTAGAGTTGTTTTGGGTTTTTTTTATCATTTCAATTTTTTTTTCTCATGGAAAAAATGGCTCTGCTGCTATATCCTCCAGTACACCTTTTCATTTTTTTTTTACAGACAATTTAAAAGGTCAAATGTGTAGGATTAAGTGGCATCTAGCTGTGGGGTGGCAGAGTGCAAACAGCTGAATATCCCTTCGCCCACATTTGGCTCTGCCAAAGAGAACCTGCTGTTTCTAATAAGGGGGGAAAAAAATCTTGTTTTCAGGTGATTGTACACCATTTAAAAAGAATGTACTCATATAATCCATTCCTACCATATTTTCTTCCAAAAGACCCTCCTAAATCACACACACTGGATCTTTAATTCCCTCTTCTTCCAAGAAGTCACTCATGGCACAAGAGATCCAAAAATCTTTTATTCAATGCTTTTTTTAGTTTGCTGGGGAAAAAGAAAAAAAAAAAAGGTTTCAGTACAAATGAGGTGAAACATTGTAGTTATGGTTTGAATTTTTTGTAGTCATCCTATCAATGTGATATATGCGTGACTGATTAGAACTGACCGCACTTACAACACCTGAATGACCCGAAACAAAGGTTTAAAGTCACGTGATTTATCATTTTTACATTGCTTTTTGAGTCCTGGTAGGTTGTAATTTCACTGATTATTCTTTTTTTTCTAGTTATGTATATATTTCATGGCTATTGTATGCTCTTGCATCAGTTGTGAGTGTGCTGTTTGTTATGCCTGGTAATGAAAGTCAACATAATTGCAAGAGAAATTTTTCTCATACTTCAAATTGCTGCTTGTGGAGGTGATTTTGGGGAAACGGACCACATAAAACAGTGGGATTTAAAGCTGAGTTCATTATAATGGCCACAAATTGAATTATATTTTTGTTTAATTCCTGAAGTGGATAGTTGTGTCTGACTTCTTGGCTAAAATTCTGACTGTAAGACACCCAACTGTTTTTTTAAAAAAAAATCTTTCTTCCTTCCCCTCAATTTTTCCTGCTTTGGTGGCTTGTCTGTTTGTTCTGGGCCTTTTTGTGGTATTTGTTTGATTTGACAAATGAAAAAACCAAAACCAAAACCAAAACAAAGTTGAATAAATCCCTGGAGGAAATCGCTGCATACTAACAAATGCGTGTGCTCTTTCTTTACATAGTCAAGTTGCATGACTGAGCCCTATGAGCCCTCTACGGGAGCAGACTTGACTGTGAGCTCAGGATGCCTCTCCTCTCCACATGGACAAATCCATAAGGTCCTCTTACGGATGCAAGGGTTCCAATTTGTCTCTTTTCCCTAAGATCATGAATCAATGATGAGAGGACTTATCTGAGCCACAGGGGGCTCTCCCTCAGCAGATGATGCATCTGCATCTTATATAAACTGTAGCAGATGTGGGAGCACTTACAGCACTTGACCGGCATAAAAATGACATAAAGCAGAGGCTAACAAGGGCACAGATGTTTCCTTTTCGAAGGAGGAAAGTAGCTGTTTAGCTGTTTGCTTCACTTACTCCACCATGTAGTTTGAAAGATGAATGTCTCCATGCTGTTGTCAGACTGAAATGTATGGCATTTACTTTGTTTTCAGACTACTCTGTCACTATAGTAGGATCTCAGTAACTATGTTTTCTTTAAGAATGGAATTTTTTAAGTAACTGTGCAGGTTCACCCTAGACAATTCTAATCAGTATTTGCCCATAAAATAAGAAAATAACACCAAATTGTATATTTATACCTAATTTTCTTTGATGCTAATTTTTGTGTTGATTCAAAACCAACCTACCTCTGTTGAAATTCAAATGTGCTAAAAAGATGGTGAAACCCAAGGTGTTTAATATGGTCTGTTTCATTATTTTGATATCGATCCAAGACACACGGGATTTTCAGCCGACACACTTGCCTGAGGCGAGTGATTTAGAGGCTGGTGAGAGCAGAAAAGAGAGCGCTGTTAGCCCGAAAACTAATTAAAATTTTAAATAAGCTTTTGATTTCCCCCTCATGTTTGCCTAAAAATAGACTGTGTGTATAGGTATTACAGTTATTATACATAACTGTTTGTTCTAACACTTCAATGAACGGGCTGTGATGCTTACACTGACTGGAACAGACTGCACTCTAACTATAACACATGCTTTTATGTTAATTTTCCAAAATTCTATACTATTTGATCTTGATAATCCTAAAGTACTCTGGATTTAAACAAAACATCATGGGTTTGAAAACACGCAAGAGGGTTTGTTTGCCTAAGAGCATTTACAAGCTTTCATAACATTATAGTGTACCTCCATTGTTCCATTTTCCAATATTTTTTATATGGATATGCTATTGGAAGTCCTTCACATCTGTCTCTGGATTTAGGACACATGAAAATATGTGGCCAAGTGTGTTATTATTTTAAGAACACAGGATTTTTCTCATTTCCTGGAAAGCAAAGACCAGCCAGAATTGATATTCAAGCCATAAACTTAATAAAAACAGAATTTCACTTGTATGTAGGCTATGTACTTGATGAGCCTATTGACATTAACAGGTGCAGGTTGATAGATAAATAACCAGTATTTTGGGTATTTATACTTTTATTCTTTTCATTCTGCTAAACTTTTTATTTAATTTTTTTCTTATTAGATTTTGGCTTGTCTGCTTGTGTTGCAACATGCACCAGATAACATACACTTTTGTTTAAGCTGCTCTACCCCAACAATGTTAACATAAGAAATACAGGTTGACCTTCTTAACACACCTGTTGAGAAGTAAAGTTGTGCTCAAGATGCCTTCAGAAATGTGACTAAGGAATCGGGGATGACAATAATAGTTGAGATTCAACTTATGTCAAGTAACATAGGACCCTGGAATTGTGTTAAATCAATATATCATGGATAGAAAATGGCAATAGTATAAACAAAAAACAAAAAAACAACAACTCCATGACAAAACTGTATAATGGGATAATTACTCAGTATTAACTATGTTTATGTCGCCTTTAGTAAGTCAAAAAAAGCATTCTTGGCAAGAGAAAGGCCCTTGAGTGTCTATTTGGCCATACATATATTACAGTGTCTCCTTGATGAAAGCCATGAGAAATACGACTGAACTGCATGTGGTTTTACCCTCTGGCCTTGGGCCTGTTTATTAATACGCATTACTTTTTAATGTCTGATAGTAAATAATGTATTGGAATTGTGACAATATGCAACTTGGCCATTACCTGCAGGCTATCAGATTGATGGCAGAGGCCAGCGCGGGCCATGGCCTCTTGATGACAACATTAGGCTATAAATTAAAGCTTAGATGCTAACTGTGAAAATTTATAATGCGAGCAACACAGGCGATAAGAGCACCATGTTCATACTCTAACACTTGTGCTGAAGCGCACAGCAACTAGACTCACTTTGCCAGTAAATTTACATGCAATATTGCTTCCATTTTGCTTTGGGAAATGTTTTCATTTTTTCAAAAAATGTGGGAAATACATTCTGTCACATATATCAGCTGCAGTTCCATCAATGTGATTAGCATGCTGCTTATTTTACAAACATTTTTTGATGCGTGCAATGTCATTGAAATGTATCTTCACAAATAGAAGCTAATTTTTTTATTTTTTTATAGTTATAATGGTTAATTTTTACTTTAAACTACGAGGCAGCGATTCTGAGAACTCAGCTATGACTTTGGGTAGTAAACTGATAACATAGCTGACAACAATGATGGCTTCAAAATAACACATATGTTGAAATAAACCAGAAAGATCCTTCGATCGACGTATAAGGTAGAATTGAACTTGTAACCTTAAGAGAGAACTTTTTTTGCAGGGATTTTATTATGAATATTAAGATATTTCACTCCATCTCTGTCGATCCAGCTGTTTGCATGCCCCTTCACACTCCAGCTGTTCACCCTGCTGCTTCTTCTGACGCGCAAATAGTTTTCCTTATTTAACATTGACCCTATTTTGTCACATTGGCTGCTGATGCCGCTTTCCTCTTCACAGCACCACAAGAGTTGGAAAGTCACATTTAAATGCATGAGCAGTACGCAATGTGGGTGTGACTCTTAAGAAAAAAAAAAAAAAAAGTCTAGTGTGGGTTGGCATCCAGTATCGTGTGGAATAATAATGTTGTGAGAGACACTGTGTGAGAGAAAAGACAGACCTCTGATCGTGTTTGATACAAAACCTAGAAATTGTTATTTCAATAAGAGTGTGAGAGGAAAAATTATCATGCAGCATCCGAGTGTGGGCTGCCTTGGCATTGAGCGCTGAGCTTAAAAGCAGCAGAGAAAGATCTATATGTGTGTATTCATACTGTTGTCATCAAGGCAGGCTGGCAGGGGTTAGTGAGAGCATCTGTTCTCTGTGTAATGACCCCCCCTCCTCCCACACATACACACACACACACACACACACACACACACATACCTCCTCTTACATGCTCATCATTACCACAGTTTAATTAGAGACATCCCACCCTGCTTGTTTCCGGGGCTGCTGACAGTCAGGTAGGATGGGGGGGCATGACACAAATTTATCTGGGCTGAGTGACCAGAACAGATAAACAATGTGGGACAGGGCCGAGCAGAATGGGGGTGAATGTGACCTTTGTGCTCGGATGAACCAACAAAACACATGATGGCAGTGAATCGGTTCTGGAAAAAGAGAGATGGAATTGCACACCTAAATGGTTGAGTGCTGGAAAAACACACTAAAAAAACAAGTGAAGCTGCAAAGGCTTAAAGTTTAAATGCATTATGTATTGGAATCAAACAAACACTCAGACTGGGCCGCCCTGTCTGTGTGACAAAGAAATACTTGTAGAAAAATAGAGAAATTATGCATCACTGCCATATGAAGGCACCTGTGTAAGATGTCTCATTTATTTGTCTGTCGTGATCATTTAAAATTTGCATATTTAGTATTCAAATTGGTGGCCTTTTCTTTTGCAGCTCTTAAAGTACAAGTCTGTGCAGGCAATGGCTGATGATGTGCTCCTTTTGCACTGAAAATAACAATATAATATCAATAATATCACCATGACTGCATGATATATTTCCTGTCTAATTTGTCTTCTTTGTATTTTTCAGTAGTTGTAAAGCTCTGTGCAGAATGGAATAACTTAAATTTAGCTGTTAAAAAGTTCCAAATGTTAAGCAAGTACATAAAATTTGTATTTATGCCTTTTTCTGGTTTATTTTTTCTTGAACACAGAAATGAATAACTATCAGGTCTTACTTGGCTCTTATTTTTTTTCCCCATTTAGATACTTTATGATAAATATGAGTCATTATCTTCTGAATCAGATACAGATTAAAATCCAATAATTGGCAAAAATGTAAACAGTGTATTCTAACAGCTAATGCTGATGAATACATTTTTAATTCAACGTTATCTATACGCCTGTGCTACTTTGCACAGACAATCCATGAACAATGGCATGTGGCATTTTTAATATTTTAAAGCGTTCCTCAAGATTCGTCACTGAGACTTATTATTTACACATGGTAATTTCTCACTTCATTGCCCATTTTTTATCGCAAGCAACTGGCATCACAGTCGGCATGTCACCATCAGCCTCATGGGATTTAAGTCTGGTCTTCATGGGGTTGGACAGCATGTGCTTGCTCAGTGCAATTTACCTGAGACCCTCGCCCACTGTGGACTGACACAGGATGATTGCACAGGCATAGAGGAGGGCATCTATGGATTTATCAAGGGGAAAGTCCGCAGAGACAGAATTGACATATTATCTTGGAGGCACTTGACTTCCC
>JAQFJB010000011.1:5307729-5326077 GCA_029874875.1 Naso minor | reverse complement strand
GTTGACTTAATGGGAGTTTCGAACGGTGCTTAATGTGGTCGGTAAAGTGAATTAAACGACTCAAAGGTGAGTTTTTTTCGCGATTTGCACGTTCTCTTCGCCCCGGGGCATGATGGGAGGCCCCAGAGCACCATGGGGAGTGACTCTACTGCGCAGTCTCTATGGGCCGCATAACGCGGAAGAAAACCCGGAAGTTAGGAACTTTTTCGGTGTATGTGCTAGGCGAGCAACTTCCATTGAAATGAACGGCGGCCATTTTCTGGTCCGGTATCCAATTCTTATAATACATCCATGGACAACACCCACCGGGTGCATTTTTAGAGTGTAGCACGGCAAACAGCTTGAGTCGTGAGACTATGAGATTTCGCAGTAATATCACATGTGACCACACTCTCTGAAAACCTCTGATCTGTTTACTTTAGGCCTGGTTCCAACCATTATGACATTTTGTTAGTGTGTTACAGTGAAATATGATCTGCCGTCAACATGGAGTTTTTTTTATTTTGAAAATCCACCGGATGTTTAATTTTGTTTCTGTACCCGACTTCCTGTCCCCCACGATCTGCTCTGTGCTGAATTGCCATGTTGCGCTCTGCCATCTGGCAATATAGAAGTTCTGCGTATCTGCTGCGGAAGGCTCTGGATCACCAACACTCTGACGGAGTCGTAACGCAACGCAACCGCAGCCGGTGGAAGCACACACATTGACTAGAATTGAAACAAATCAGCTCCACTGCCGCACCGGAGCGCAGACGCAACGCAGACGCATCTGGCGTAATTTAGGGGTAATTCTTTGTAATAATACAGTTCATCAGTTCAAAACTTTTTTTTTTTTTTTTTCAAGAATTATCCAATATCCCTAATCTTGTTTGCAGATCAGGTTGTCTATTTGGGAACACTGTTTCAAGCTCAGTGCAACGACTTCTCAAGGCATTGTTTGGCTGTGTCTTCCAAAACTTGAAAGTGCCAGTTTGACCTAATTAATAACATTTGATTATGGACATTCCTGCACTTCTCAAACCCGGTTTATAAAATGGAACTTGGCCAAACCTGAACACACAGTTACTATGTCCAGCAAACGGTGGGTAGCAACAGCTAAATGTTATGTCATGATTCACATGACTTCACATGGTTTCATATGGCTCAATACAAATAAATACAAAAGACTTTTTCTTGAAAGTCACCAGCTCGTCAAGTTTTCACTCATCCAGTGAAAGATCTCAACATCCCTTGAATGTATTAACAGATGATTTGCCTGTTTTTCTCTCGTATTAAAAAATAAAAAATAAAATAAAAAATAAATAAATAAAATATTGAAGTCACACAGTCTATACTTTCCCAAGAGTGTGTTATGTAGCACACCTTACCTTTGTTTGTGGTAAATGCACAATCAAGACAATTAGGTTTGCGGTAAAAAAAAAAGAAAAAAAAAAGGCATTTCATGTTTCAGCCTAACTACTCTGTGTGTGTGGTCTGACAAAATTGCTTATTGTTACTTACATTCTTGTTTTCCTCCTTGTTTATAAAGTTACTTGTGTCAACCCAAATTTTTACACTGACATTCTCAAGACAAGAGATTTGGAAGGTTTTTTTGGCCTTGTGCTTTGTAACACTGCCGTTCTCTCTATAAAGCAAAATGTTTGTTTCTTCTACTGTATTTCTGTGCTTTTGAAGAAACACAGGAGGGTGTATTTGAGTGAGAAATTCACTGCAAGGTGTCTTATTTGCCCCGCTACTGGTTGTTTCTCTCCGTTGTGTATTCATTAAATACAAACTCCCATGTCCCCCTGCTAACATTTGGACTCAACTAAACTATTTCACAATTTGCAGTGTTTTAAAACAAGCTGCACAGGGAGAAGGGGTTACTTTTCTGTGTATTTCTGGAATATGTTGCATACTGTCTTGTTTTGTGTGTGTGTGTGTGTGTGTGTGTGTGTGTGTTCTAGATTTACATCTCTGTTGATCTAGCAGTATGAGTGGAACTGAAGCTGAAGAACTGAAGATCATTATGTCAAACTCACTGTGAAAGCTACATATACACAATCCCTAACTCTTACCCTGTGTCCTATTTTGGATATCACACACTTACATAGAGCTTTTTTTGTGTGTGTGCTGTGAGCTAAAAGCAAAATGAGAAGATTTCTTTTATGTTTTGGTAAATATGAAGCTACATCCAACGTTTGACTATTTTTGCATAGCACAGAGACTTCAAATGGGGGAACAGCAAGGCAAAAAACAGGCAGACAAACAAACACCTATTAGCACCTCTAAAGCTCACATTGTTTGGACGGAACCCAACTGTTGTCAGCCGAGGAAAAAAATATCAAAAAAGCATGTGTAAATCAATACATCCTTACAAATCTGTGCACATTTTCTCATAAACCATGCCCTTTGATCGGTAATTTGTGCCCACGGATTCAGACTGAAAAACTGTGGGCACAGATTGCTAAACCGTGGGCAGGGTTTATAGAACATGTGCACGAAGTTGTAAACCAAGAAAATAAAATTACATTTGGCTCTTTTCTTAGCTTACACCAGAGGGGCTCTGTAATTGTTCAATTATTACAAAATGAAAACAAAATCTGAAAAACAAAATCTGCCATTTGAAGGGTTTGCCAAACTATTTGTTGGGGTTCCAGTACCAAACTATTTTCTGAGCAAATTGCTGCAGCAACATTGCTGTACCAGTTTAGGGACCAAGATAAATAAGTCTGCTGGCTGTATTGAGTCGTGAGTGCTTTCGATCCAAGAATTTCGCCAATTTAAAAATTAAAAAAGAGAATACATGTGTTTGATCATTTTCAGTGCCTTACGAAACAGTTACAAAATCACTGCTGCAAAAATAAAAATCTTTTTCTGATTTAACACCAATATGAAAAGATTGCAGTTTCATAACCATGGCTAAAAGTTGGGGAACAAAAGCAGTCCAGATTAAAAGAAAGCAATGATGACTGTCAGTATAGGAAGCAGGAAGTGAGCAGAAAAAGGAAAAACTATGGTGATACATAAAACCCACACCCAGAAGGCCGCAACATGTTGTACAAAATATATAAGCTCCAAGCCATCCACCTGTGCCCTGAACCCCATGCCTACTCCACTGGTCAAGACCAGTCTACCTGTCCTCTCCACTCTCATGGCTGCCATTGTCATTTCCTCCCTCTCAACTCGTTCTGTTCCGCCTATCCTCAAATTGCCCCCATCACACCAGTTCTGAAGAGACAGGGCCTAGATCTGGACAATCTCAACAACTACCAGTCATCTCAAACCTTGTCTTCCTCAGTAAAACTTTTGACGGTGCTATTGCTTTCCAGCTCCAGTCCCACATGTCACTCCAAAAGCTGTTCGACCCGCTCCAATCTGGGTTCAGAGCACAGCACAGCACAGAGACAGCTCTAGACACAGTAGTTAACAATCTAGTCACGGCCAGTGATGCTGGTAACACTAACATCTCCGTCCTCCTTGACCTGTCTGCTGCTTTTGACACCATCTCTATATTCTCCTCACCAATCTGGAAAAGTCACTTCACTGGACGCCCCCCACCCCGGCCTGGTTTAAATCCTATCCATCAGACAGGCGTCAGTACATGTCCCTCAGTGGCTCCAGATCTGCCCTAGCCCTGATAACACAAGGCGTCACCCGGGGCTTAGTCCATGGTCCCCCTCTATTCACCATCTACCTCCATCCCCTTGGTCAGATCGTTAGAAAACATGGACTTTATTACCACTGTGACACAGACAACACCTAGCTATAACTCCATACCAAGCCATCTGCCTCCCCGCCATCCTCCCTCATCTCCTATCTCCATGAAATCCATCAAGGGCTGGATGACTACCAACTTCCTCGAACTAAACAGCAATAAAAGAGAACTCCAGACAGAACCTCCAAAAACCCAGCATCTCATCCTCTCCATTGATGGCTGTTCCGTCTGCCCCTCCTCTGAAGTTTGGGGGTCCTGCTTGACCCATCCTTCTCATTTGAATAACACATCAAATCAGCCACGAAATCTACCTTCCCCTTTGCCCCTCACTCTCATACACTTCAGCTGAAACCCTCTTTGCTTTTGTCGCCTCAAATCTAGACTACTGCAACAGAGCTCTGTTTGCACCAGCACCGAACCCTGGCAGCACATCACCCCCACCCAGCAGCAACTTCACTGACTACCCATCAAACACTGCATAACTTTCAAGATCTTCCTCCTCACTCTCAAATCCCTGCATGGTCTGCCCCCCTCCTACCGGGCCAATCCCTTCCACATCTATACCCCCTCACGTGGACTCCATTGATCCAACACTGGACTAGTGTCGATCCCACACACCAGACGTTCCATCCTCTGTGACCGGGCTTTCTCTGCCGCTGCACCCAGGTGCTGGAATTCCCTCCCACCCTCCATTTGTGACTCTGACTTCATCAGCCTCTTCAAGAGCAGAACAAAACACACTTCTTTAGACTTGCCTTCACATAGCAACTGGCAGGGTCCAGAGTAGTGCTATCCCACAGTTGTTTTTGTTCCTTTTTTGCAATTGTTTTGCATTGCTTTCTTAGCCACATTTTTTGTACACTTTACAGTGACCTTGAGTTTATGAAAGGCACTTTTTTAAATTCTACTTTTATTCTGCATTGCAGAGTGATATAATCTCCAAGAATTGCAAACCCTGATTCAGATATTAAAAATAAACATTAAACAGCACTCATATTACAAATGAACTCTTCTTAACATGAGAGGCAGTAATCTTTATTGAAATCTAACCTTCTGGTGGGAAAGTGGAGGGGCCAAGTTCTTTAATGACAAGAGACTGTGAAAAGCATAGGCTACAGTACGAGTTTGAGGAGTGTGAAATAATTAGCTTCAGTCCGATGGTGACAGAGAAATAGTATGCCAGTGGAGTCTCCCTGCTAGAACTTATGTTCCTGCTCACATTGATATATTGGTTCTGGAGTCACTTCGTTTAATAGTGTCTCAGTCATCTGTGAAATATCTTCCAGTAGGCTTTAGAGCTAAAAGTTTTAAAAAGAGAGAGTGCTTTAGTACAGATGTAGATGAAATTTAAGATTAATAGCTCTCTGCCTCAGTCAGACATCAACATGAGACCCTCCTGCTGAGTTTCAGTAATGGCTATACTGATATTATGCAGATTAAATTTCTTTCTTCATCTGAATGAATTGAATGACTTGAAATGTATCAATCAGTGCAGGACCATGTTTAATGTTCCTCTAAATATGTAGGCCTAACTCATTCAGCACTGACTAGATAAAACTTGCTTCCTTCACAGCTGTTCTTGTAGTTGCTAATGTATCATTTCAATCCATCCTTTCTTCCTGCTTGAATCTTTACCCTGTTATCCATCAGTGAGTCATCTTCCTTCTTTGCTTCAATGCTTATGCAGACTCTAACGGCATTCCTCTGGTGAGTCATTCCCTTTAAAGGTTAGTTTACTAATTATATTAATTTTAAACATAATATAAGCATGAGACATAGGCTAAAACTGAAACTGAAATCAAATCAAATTGACACTGATTCTCACTGTGAAGCCTCAATTAATATGAGCAGGGCAACTAAAGTCACATGATGCATCCTCTATTGTGTCACAAGTTTATGAAATGTAAACTTATAGCATTAATAACTAGATACCATCTTGCAATTGGATCACGCCAACTGCGACATTTATCGTCATGTTGACTTTTTGACCAATAAGTTCTTGGGAGTCAGTCCTGAGTTAGCCCATGACAGCTCAGTACTAACGTGTACTAATGTGTGCTACATTGAACATTATTTTATATCAAACAAGGCAAACATACAGCCAGAAACATATATTTCAACACTAACACAGTGTTTAAAGTTACCATCTAAGGATGGTAGGTGTATTTAATGAATACAGCACAGCTGACCTATTTCACTAGACCTAATTCTCTTGTGTCTTATGTTCCATTTCACCTAACACACCAATTTGACACTGGGACTGGCGTGATGCCCTCGCAAACTGGTCTCTAGTTGTACCTAAATCTAACAGTGAATAGAAATGACTTAAATTTAGATCAGTGATCTAAAACAAGTGTGATCTCTTTAAGCTTGTCCTTCATTTTGATCTAAACTTCACACCCTTACATTTTTGTGACTGCATCTTTCAAGGTTGTGACACACCATGTTAAAAATACCTGTCCACCGACAGAGATAAAAACACTTGTCAAATGAGGAGGAGAGATTATCATGACTCGCTGATTCCAGTATGCCAAGCTTCAAGACCCTCCCCTACTTCTTCTAATTGGCTACACCCTTCAGGCATTTCAGGCGTCTGCTAAACGTTAGTATTTGCCGAGTTATGATTCTAACAGCCGCTACGAACTAGACACGCTTGGGAAGAAGCTGACTCATTCCGCAGCTCATGTTTTTGTTATGCTACAATATGCGTCTTCAAGAGCACATTTTGCCCTAATGACGCCAACACAGTTTACAAGGTGAGAAAATGCCAGCACACAGCCACAACTGGTAAAATGGTTTTGCCAGCATGAAAATATTTAGAAGCAAATAGTCAGAACTGTCAGAATCTATCCTTTATTTTGGCATTTTTAACTTCCCCTCACTTAAGTTGAATAAGTAATAACTATGAGACATTCCTCTGTTGAAATCCATCAAATCCATCACTTTTTCCAAATGCCAAAGCCTCTCCCAAGGATCAATACCAAGGCTGATTCAGTTATGTCAGATATGTTATAGTGGCTTCTACTGGCTGATCGTTTATTTGTTTTTTTATATTATTAAATAGTATTTGTCCACCTCAGACCGCATGTGTTGCAGTGCTGCAACAGCTGCACAGTGCAAGCATTTTGCTGCATCAAGAGAAAAGATCAATTTATTCAGGCAAGCCAGAGTGAGTTAATTCTGACACTGAGTAGGAGAAAATACATGGACTTGCATTAACACACTGTTGCCTTTTTATTAGCAAATATCCACGTACAAAACATTCGTCTAGTTGCTTCTGATTTTAAACCAGCAGGTCATACTGGCTGCTCCAAAACATTAAATCTGTAAATAACTTGTTTACAGACCAAAATTCAACCTGCCTGTTGTGTGGTTGAAGTGTGCTCTACAACCTGTGTTTGTGCTCAGTCAAATACAACTTACATGGGAGGAAGTTCCACTCTGAAATACCACAGGGAGTTTCTGTAACTCAGATAACCTTCTGTTTGATACGTCTTCTCGAGTCATACGGTCACTAGTTGTATTATTCTCAAGAGTAGCATTCTTTCAGATACACATCCACATAATTTCTATTAGGTCAATAATACTAGGAGAAATGTAATAGTTTTGAAATGAACTGGCTTTTGAAAAGTAGAGTGGCCGAATGTAGCTATTTCAATGTGACAGATTACTCATTGTTGTAAACACTAACAGGGAAAAATGACATACACACCCTTTTCATAATTCCAAACAACAACAACAACAAAACTAAGGATGTACCAGCTATGATCATAATATCTTTCATTGTCAAAAATCTGAAGTGAAGTAACATAAAGTTTGAAACTTTTACAACTGTTACAAAAAGCATTTTTTTCTGTAAGACTGTGCATATTCGTAGTGACTGAAGACTAGTTTTAATATTTTTCTTGTTAACACATTTAGAAAATTTTCAAAAATTGTAAGATACAAAGTATTCACTGAAATTAATCTGCCAATTTTGACTGAAAAGAGGTTTTTTTTGTTGCTGTTGCTGTTTATTTTGCTAGAATTAGTGAAGGATTTATGTAGAACAGAGATCAGAAAAACATACCGCATCATTTGCCTTTAGCATAAGCTCTCCAATATCTCAGCACATAAACTTCAAAGGGAGTATCATCCTTTTATTAAGTTAATCATAGATCCATTTGCCTTTTCTGAAATGCTTAGATCGAACTGCATAGCTAAGTTAATATCAATAATTCTGGGAGAGAGGCACAGTCAATCAAGTGTGGAGGGAGAAAGAAATAAAGAGAATAAAAAGAAATGTTTGATTGTTATTCTGTGTGTGTGACGAGACAAAGCATGCCTAATCAATATTCCAAAGCCACCCTTTTGTTTGAGGGAGAAGTCCATTACACTTTTTGTCATGAAATTCCCCAGAGTTAGCCTCAAGCAATATTAATACCATGAATTAGAAATGAAAGGACGACAGCAGGTACCATGGAGGTGTTTCATTTCATGTGAATGGACGAACACTTAGTGACAGAAGTTGGCTATTGCTCCCTTGGTTGCAGCAATTATACTGTTCACCAGGCACACAATGTATGATGACGGAAACTTCGCCACATCTTTGTATGTGTCATCCTGAAATATCCTTGCTGCAGAAGAGTATTGTTACGCTTGGGAGGATTAACATGACATCCATATTAATGTAAAGCTTCCACATGCAGGACAAAATCCATTGTAAGATTCAGATGATTGATGTCCCAAAATAGAATTATATAAAGACTGTAATTTAAGACAGCCTTTTCATTTGCAATGCGAATTATGCAGGTAGAATATCTCCGTGCTTTGAAATACCCAAGTGGGCATTCTTTACTTTGAACATGCAATATAAAGAATCACCATAATATTCATAATCAGTGAACTAAAGTGAAGGCATTTATTTTGCTTTTATCTTTTGCTCTCAACACTTTTAAAAATGTGTGTATGTATATGTATGTTATCTGATTAAAATGCACATAATGTACACATATCTACATAGTTCTGTAAGAAAACATATATAGCCTGTTTTTGTTGTTGTTGTTGTTAGAACAGATCCCTGTAATGTCTTACGTTTAAATGTGCAAGGCACATAGAAACAATTTTGTCATCAAACTTGGAGATGATTTGTTGTCAGCTTGTTCTCTTCCACTCGCACGCCTCCACAAAATTACTCAGAAATCAGTAAGTCAATCAATAAAAACATTTTAAGAAAATTAACTCCCTTACTTTAGCATTCCCCATTAACTTTGAGCAACTTCCATAAATAAAGGTGCTGCATTTTTGTAACTGCTACTAGTAAGTAAAATAGTTTCTGCCTTAAGCTTCTGCCTTACCTTAATCAGGCAGCAACAATTTTCTTTACTGCAATGTTGCAATGAATATGAAAGCTACACACAGCATGTCAATCAACATAGAAGCATGTGTCAGCCAACTCACTGGTCATTTGTCCCTCAAGGAGTCATTATCAAGATTTACTGCTAAGGTCAAGTTGATACAAAGAATTCACCTTTAATTTGTTATTATAAATCTTAAATACGGAACTTGCAATGAAGAAAAAGCACATAAAAATGAGGTACAGAGGACTGTACTGCACAGTTGCAAGAGTAACAGGTTTAATGATGGCTTGTAAAGTTAAGAAGCTTGTCATTGTCTTCCTAAAATTGTAGCAGGGAAATGAACCACACATAGCATTGTAACATTGTGTTATAGTGAGTTTAGTCCAGCGTATTGTACAAATCCAATTAAAACTGAATTAGGCAACATTTGGAAATCAAGCTAGCTGTAGCCTGAGACTCCTTGAGAAGCAACTCCTCTGTTCGCAACTCCTCTGCTTCTCCTCATGTTTTATTTTGTTCGATGACGCCCTCTCTTTTAATGCCAGTTTCACCAAAGATTCCGATTCCGAATGGAAAAGTTGCTGCAAAGTAAACTGGTCCATGTCCGCTCGACTTAAGCCGGCTGAAGGTGTCGCCTGCAGACACTGTTGTCGGCAGAGGCAAGTTATAGAGCATAAGGCGTGTCAATGGTTTCAACAGCCAATCAGCTTGTACTGACGTCACCTGTTGCTAAGAGGCTCAGCGTAGAGCAGCCAATAGGAACATGTGTTGACTGAAATGACCTTAATTGGTCAAAAATACCCTGTGATGGTCTGAATACAGAGCTAAGCCTGAATACAGAGCACAGGGAGGTGCAGAACTATTCAAATATGCTGAGAGGTTATTATGGAATTTTAGCACCATCATATCAAAGATGAACTACCTACCCCAACTTTACGTGACCACTATAGAGACAACTTTTAAGGGTGTATTATGAAGAGAATATCAAGCAAATCAGTAAGTGACACAGTCATTAATTTTATGCTAAGTTCTTTTACTTTAGGTAACCCTATGAATGGCCACCATCTGGCCTGTGCAGGGTTCCACAGTTTGACCAACTTCACACATAGCTCTCCCATGTGTTAATTACTCTTTGGTCTTCAGTCAAGGTGATGAAGGTCTCTGATCATCTAGTCACTGTGAGATGTTTTAGTGGCGTGGGTGATTATGCCACTGTGTTTCACACATTAGAAGCAGAGGGTGGCTGGACTGAGGAATCTCTCCTCAGTGCCTTTAAACAAAGCTGAAGTGGGTTTACCTCTCAATGAGGCCAGAATTCTGTCTTTAGCCATCTGCACTGACATTTTTTGAGGTAGTAAGGTGATTGCCGCTCCTCTGACATATTTGCTGTGGGCTGTACCTCTCTTTCACCTAATGGCCTTTGCCTTTTAATGGACAAGACTAGAATAAATGACACCTTTCAAGCTGATTCTGATAAGAATGTTCCTTTGGGATCAACTGCCATGCTGTATTTGTCAGTGTCTCTGATGGATCGAAGAATGTCAGTGATACAGTGAAAAAGTTTGGAGAGGGAGAGGGAGGTGTGGATCATATATTCCTGCTTGGTGCCTGTTGATTCTGTTTCTGAGGGATATGTCTTTAGCAATGTCTCGGTCCATCACACATATTCACTCACTCCCTGTCTTGAGACTCCTATGCAGGACAAGGCCTTGGATCATATAGGCTTATAGATCTGCACATGGAGAAACTTTCTTGCCTCACCCCCTCTGTTACACCTCAGTGATTTACTTGTCATGCCCATCATCCTTGGTCCTCCATGGTTGGTGAAGTTCAGTCCTCTCAAACACCAATCCACAGGGTCAGGTGTTTCCATGGTCACCATCTCTAGTCTGCTTGCCTCCCCAATGATTTTTTTTTACAGTATGAATATTTGAAAGAGATACATGCTTAAGAAACTAAAAGACAGACTGTACTGAGAATCTTTTGCCAGGCTCTACTTCCATGAACAGGCATACACTCTCAGAACCTCAATTTGAGGTTTTAGAATGAAGCCTTCTTTGACAATTTCACTTGATCTACTCTTACTGTGGTCTTACGGGACATGAGTGGCAGATCATATCCAGCACCTTCAATGGCTGCTACGAGTATGAGTTGTTTTTGAATAAAGTAAACTAACTGTTAATCTTGATGACTGTGAATTACGATAAGATTAAATGTTAGATAACTGGGATTATTGTGCATTCTTATTTAGAAAATGGAAAATTTCAGAATAAGTCAGATATGGCCAGTGGCACAGATGTTGCACAACTTTAAACAGCTAAATTAAATGGGGATCATGATGTGAACTATGAATTGACTATATCAATGTAAAAAAGAAATTCCCTTCTTCCCTACAGATGAAATAGGTTTTATGTGAAAATGGACCTAAATCTAATCCTGGTCACCTTCAGCGTGTTTTTTTGACCTCTTCTCTCTACTGTTAGAGGGACAGATTAATTAGAAGTAGGTTTAAGCCTTGAGGAGACGAATGCTCTGCCAGACAGACGCTGTTTGAACAGCAAACCAGTCCTGGGATATTAAACAAGATGAGAAAATTGGACTAATTGGAAATGAAGGACATATGGGTCATGAAATTGCTCCTATGGGACTAGAATAATATAAACTTTATTTTAGTGTGTGGGTATAATCTGTTTCAGTACAGTCTTTTGTGATGATTTCATCTTGGTATCTTTTGTAGTAAAGGTGTATAATATAATATGATAATGTATCTTTCAAAATCTTTCAAAACTGCTGGACAGTATTTCTCCTTGGGTTTCTCCTTGGGGGGTATTTTTATTTTTTTATTATTAGATTTTTATTTTTTTTTGTAAATGTTGAATTAATTATAATTGAAGGTATTCCTGCTTTACAGCTATTGTTCTGTTTTGCTGGAAATAACCAGCACATTATGGTTAACCTGCTGTACCTTTTGTTTTTCAGCCAATGATCATGCTTTAAGCCCTCATCTTACAAGTATGAGCTATTATTTTTTTCTTGTCATATCATTTGTCCAAGCTTATTTGGAGTTGTAATACCGGTGCATTTTCCTAGCTCACAATATTGAGCTGCTCTGCTGGGGCGGGGGCGGTGGGGGTGGGAGCCTCAAGCCTTTTAACTAAATGTCCTTAGATTCTGAGTACTGCTTGGGTTCCAATCGATTTTGGGTATCAGAGGCATTATATACTTCTTGCGACCCGTTTTTTCATTATAAGCAAACAAAAATCAGAAACATTCTAGTAACCGGCAATAATCCCTGTAAGAGGTCCAGTCTTTGTCCTTGACATGTCCTTCCATGCTTCTCAGATCCTATGAGATTTACAGTAATGTGTAAATGATTGTTAGGCCTCATCTGTATAAGGGACTGAGCAATTTAATCCCCTTTTTACACCTTGCATACATCTTATCTCTAGATTGAATATATATGTAATTTTAATCTACTTTACATTTACACTTAGTATTAAAATGTGTCTCCAGTGTCAACATTGATCTTTGATTTAGATTAGATTGCTCTGTCATGTTTGGGTGCAGGCTGGACCTCTCATCAAGAAGTAGGAGTGGTTAAAACTGGCCACAAATCAACCAGCTACAACATTCTGCTCATGCATTAATGCATCAGCACCAATAATCTTGTAATATAAAAATTTTTTCGGGAGAACAAATTTATTTCTGGTACGTGTTGGTGACATTTCTGTACTTTTACTGAAATTTGAATGCATGATTTTTACTTGCAGTGGAATTTTTTTCACAGTTGATGTATTGATAGGTATGATTGAATAATGAATCAGATTTTTTTTTTCCCACACTGCAGGTTTGTAAGAAGAAATTCATATGTTTTAGGACACTTTTGATTTGATGAATGTTTTCAGCAAACTCCCGTACACTGTCAAACTTGCAAAAAGAAACATTTATTGCAATGTTTCGGTACTAGACCTTCATCAGACAAACGAAGGTCTAGTACCAAATTTTTGCAATAAATGTTTCGTTTTGCAAGTAAGATAGTGTGCAGGAGTTTACCTGAAAGCTTTAAATGGACACAGTGCCCTCCTACGCACTTGTCTTATGAAATGGATGTGCAAGTGTGTGTAAGTATTTTTTCAAGTTCGATTTGATGAATGCTGTCATTTAGGTCACACAGAGAAGAATGAAGAAGATCTTGACGAACTTCAGGAAGGTGCTTGTACAAGAAATATTGATGCCACATGGCAGGAGACATGAGAGGAAAAGAAGGCATAGCAATCAAACTTAATCTACACCTCAGCATCTGTCAAAACATCTGGTGCTATGTCGTTTTTGCATTTCATACATTTCCTTTTGGTCAGAGGATACAAACCAGAATAGTATGACACTGGTTGTTGCGACTGATGCAGGGTGACAAAGCTCCGGTACCATGGTTGCTCTCAATGGGCTCATTACTGTGTCTTGGCTAGTTGTTGTCCACAGGGAGCTGTATTAATGCCCACGTTCTTAATTAAAACAATAGATAATCCCCAGGCACAAACAAGACTTTGGTAGCACATTTGTTGGTAATAGATGGTGTCATTAGTATTCGTTTTGTATTTCAAACGAGAGTCTCATTTACGGCTCTCCTAAGGGACTTTGTCCATACTGTGCGAGACCACACTGACAAACTGTTTTTGTTGTTCAGTTGCAATACAGTTATGAGTACTGAGAGACCACGCCAGCAGAATATCTAATTAGATGTCATTTTTGCTGGGAGCTTATCAAAGACCACTCTGTGCCACAGCCTCTGCACTCAAGAAGGAATGACATCCGGACATTAAAGAGCTTTGCCTGATTGCACTGCTGGATCTCGCTCCCACTGTTTGTTTTTGCCTTTTTGCAGAAAGGTATCCTGACAGTGATAAGTCATGTGAGGGTGGTCTGCCTCTGATAATTGTTCTGGTAGACAAACCGTGACCTCCCTTGCTTGTGTTTCATCCAGCAGTTTAATGGGTTCCGGCTATCTGGCCATAACAGAATAAAACTGATTCCAAAAAGAGGGAAATGTGACACAGGGTGAAATTGGTCAGAAAATGGTTATGATATTATCTGAACCAAAGTGTTCTATTCTTTTTTTCATTTATTTTTTCTTTTAACCTAAGTCCCTAAGACTTAAACCCTTATTGCAAACATTATTTATTCACACACATTCCATTTTTATCATTTAATGGCAACAAATTGCCACAAATTAGGAAGCAACAAAGTACAAACAGGACAACAGTATTACTACCATTAGTTTGATAAGAGTATAATTGCATATAATTAAACCCATTAATTTGATAAGGGCATTGCTTTTAATCAAACAACTGGCAAGTAATGTTTCACCACAGAGTCAAGTGAGCACTTCTTCCGCTAGGTTGTTACATTATTGTGTCAACAGTCCAAATTAATCTTTGCGTCTCTTGCTCCTCTTGATGATACCATTAAATTGACCTTTTCATCTCATAATGCCCGCTTGGATAGTGTATCGCTGACAAAACATGCTTCAGAGTCATTTTGCATACGTGCTGTGTGGTAATGAAATCCTCAATCTGTGAATATTTGGGTCCCGTTTCGTTGTCACGCTTCGCAGTTTCAGTAAAATATTCAAAATGTGAAACAGAAGGCGGGCGAAAATTGAATGTTATTTACAGTACATTAAACTCATCTTTTTTTCATTGTGTTCTGGTGTTTTGTCTCACATATAAGAAACTGTAAAATTGCTGTGTTTTCATTTTGGATGAAAATGCAACAAGCATGTCTGATGAACCTTATCATCCTGTAAGATGAGTACATACTATACGGATACTGTGTTGTTGTGCCACAAGCGAGTCAAGGTCATGAATTATCTTTCTTTTTCAACATTTGGCACATGATTCCATACAGAGATCAGTGGTTTTCAGACATTTATTGACTTAATTTTCCCCACCATAATGAAGTGAGATTTATTCATTTTTGTTTGGTCTGGAATGAAATCTCTTGATGACTCCTGAATCAATCTTAGAATACAAGTTACTCAACCCTCCAAAACAATGGAGGTTGTATGTTCTTTCTTTAGTATTTTTCTGCTTAAATAAAAATTTTACAACACACCTACAGGGTGCAAAAAGCTCTACGGTGAAGTACAGAGAAAAATGATGAACACAGTCACTTTCATTTCAAATATTTAGATAGTAAGATGCAGGAATCACCACAGTTTCTTATCAGTAAATCTACATTACATTTTTGAACTTATACCAACCACAAAGACTAATGATTGGTCCACGAGTGGGGTAAGTCAATGGTGTGTGTGATGCAGCCCCTTGTGTAAACTTGAGGTAAAATTGCCTCTGCGTACCTGCCTGTGGCAAGACAGTCACACTAACAGCAAGGTCAGCTCTGGACAAATGCATTCAGGAACAACCTTCCTTCAGGCCAATCAATATACTGTATCATTTAGGTGAGAGGGCGTGCTTAATTTTCGACACCTCAGTGGACATTAGTGGTGTGCAGGGAAGGACAAGTGACTCTTCTCACCAGGTAAATCAATGCTGGTACTTCCTCTTTTCCACCCATCATCACCTCTTCAGGGAATGTCGCACTTTAATGTGTCTGCCTACAGTAGCTGCTCTGCATATTCTCATCTAGTGAGCCAGTTAATGTTCTCTTGTTTTACCTTGTAATCACAAACATGCGATGAGGCGCATACCTGCTAATCCTCCTGATTTTCCAGAGATTCACATTACTGCTCTCTCCTGGTGTCCTCCCAGTTTCCCATCGTCCCCTTATTCCTCCCGATTAAATATCATGTCGCCAAACTTGTTTTTAACTCGATAACGGTACAGCGTGTATAGGCCCATCAACTCTTATAGCCCACTGTTTCCACTCAGATAACTACACAGGCACAAGGAACTTCACATGACCCCAATAGAGTGCTGCTAAGTTTCAGCCTGCAGAAGAAACTTTGATAAAAGAACAAGAAACGGTCGTTTTTTGCTAATACCTGATGGTGAAATGTGCCATGCTGATTTCTCCATTAAGCACGGGAGTCTCAGTGACGACGTGAATCACCATCGGGAGACCGAAAGCAGTCACTGTGCATGTGATAATGCTTGCGATGCCAGTGGTGTGCAACCTGCGACTCTGCGAAGCGAAGGATGGGTGTAATTATCCTTGTTAATCCCAGAGATTGCTGCACATTCATGCCAGAGAGGCAAACTAATCTGCAGCATAATAGTTATTATTTTGTTATATTGTTAAGAAGGGGGTCCAGATTTGTCTGGCCATCCACCTACCACCAACAGAGGTAAATAAAAATCCTTAAAGTTGGCAAGTATGATGACTATATATATATATAAATCAAATCTAGGCACACATATAGAATATACACAGACACACTCAGCAAAAGTGCATTCACTCTTTTGGCATTAAATAAAAAATGGTAGATTTAAAATCACTTTTACTACCGCAGTGCTAGCCATGAGTAGAGTTAGATTGAGATACAGTCTGTTAAAAGAGTTGCATTACTTGGCTTAGCTAGTTAACTGGATGTCATACTTTGCTCTCAATCAACACCCTCCACAATACTTGCACATAGGATGATACTTTTGTTTTTTAACAGATATCAATCCATAAAGTCCTTAATACCCCTGAAAAACAAATATTTTCGAACACTTCGTCAAGAAAGATTAAAATAAAGAAAGAAAAAAGAAAAACCTTTTATGTCTCACGCAAAATACTCTACAGTATGTTGCCCAGGGCCCAGTACAACTGATGTGGTGTTCTCTGGTTTGGAGGGCCTAGGTATAGTCATTGTAAGAATTTATCTCATATAAAGAACAGTTTCTCAGCTGATGACTAGATGCAAATATAGAGAGGTGCTCCTCTTACTTACAACTCTAGTGCAGACTCTCAAAAATTAATTTAAAAAAAAAAAGTCTGCTCCTCTATCTATATTAAACCAACATCAACTCACTCTGCTTTGAACTTAAACTGTTGGATCAGCCATTAATAAAATACAGCTCCCTCTTGCTTGGCAGTCTCCTTCTTTTATACTAGATGCAAATTTTATGCAGCCATCCGGCATGGAGGGTGACTTGAGATGAAATACAGGAGAGCAATGCCAAAAATAACGTGGAGCCCAATTTCAGGACTCTTATTTTAGAATTCTTATTAGCCTCAAATGACTGCGTGATTGGATATCACTGGAAGGCTGATGTTCTTGACTCTCTTATTCTTTCTTTGAAATGCATGTCAGAGTTGTAGATACTAGATACACAGAGCCAATTAAACTGCTACTGCGCTGTTCAACAAGACCAAAATGTTACAAAATTATGCACACTGTAACATTAAAGGAGGACCAGAAGGAGTCTTTGGTTCAGAGCCAGAAATCTCAGCAACTTTTCAATGAAATGCACTTTATTTTCATGTAGATATATCATGGTTCCCAGAGGAAAGACCAGATTGACGTTGTTTATTCCCTAAATTTTTCTCTAGTCACACCAGCAGATTGACAGTCTTGATGTTGCATGAAATATGTCAAAATCTTTCACATGGATTGTCATGAAACTACACATATTACACATATTATACACATATTCTCCTAATTTTTATGCTAGTGTCATCATCAGGTTAAAATTTTCACTACTACCACAACTACTTTAAACAAATAAATCCAGGCGACTTTCCTATTTGTGTTTGATAATAATTAGCATCTTTAACAAGGTAGCAGGGTACCGTAAAATAGTAAATATGGTAAACATTACACATGCTAAACACCAGCGAGTTAGAAATACGATGGGAAAATGTTTGGAAAATGGCAAGCACTTTGAAAAAATTCTTGGCAAGTGATAGATAAACTACTTGTCTGTCATGTTCTTTTGCAGGATGTAGAGAGCTACCGGGAAATATACCCCAAGTCTGGCATACCCCTGTCCCGACAAGCACACCCAGTTATGCTTGTAGGGCCCAACCCTGCCAGTGGGTAGTGCGAGGTTTGAACCAGGGACCGCACTGGAGTCCAGGGAATAGACCACTGGACTACCCAGGCTGCCCATTGTTGTTTTCTGAGCGAACAGTCAATGGATTTGTTATGATGAACTGGATACAGGGCTCTGGATTTTGAAGCCAAAAACACATGCTGCAAGTATGGCGTCAGTTACATGATGCCTTTGGGCCCAAAAAAGACATTTTCCCATAAGCTTACATTCTGAAAGAGACGTCGTAACTAACCAGATAAATTTTTTGAATGAACATAATTATGTTTCTTTTTTCAGCCTTTTTTTTTTTTTTTTTCTTGCTGAGTTCTGAGGTATT
>JAQFJB010000011.1:5297443-5307629 GCA_029874875.1 Naso minor | reverse complement strand
CGCATCAGAGCCACTGGACGCGAGTGCACATTAGCTGTAATCCATTGATGTGGCTGTACTTGATAACTTTTATCTTATGAAATAGCACAGTTACCTATTGTTGATGTATTAACGTTATTCCGTTTTGATTCCATTTACTGACTGAGAAATTCGGTAGATGATTGTGTGTGTGTGTGTGTGTGTGTGTGTGTGTGTGTGTGAAAAGATGAGTTTTATGCCCGGGTAGACTCAGTTAATGATGAATAGACTTCCAACGGAGCATAACATTAGGCCTATATGAATGTAAATCTACATTTTAAACTGATTAAACATTTGTTTTATGTTTTTATTTGTTTTCCTAAAAACAAATAACAGTCCGATTTTCAGAATATTTTAATACCTAGTAAAATTACACAACTTTGTGACAGGCTCATATCTTTATCACTTTATGACTTTGTAACATGTGTAGAAGCAAACAAACCAACAGTAGTCTCAGCATCTCACTGAATAGACACACAACACAAGTTGGCATAAGAATAAAATTATCTGTGTGCCCCATTGCACATAACCCAACCTTGAAATCACTTCTTTTCACTCAGTGTGAAACAACTGTGCACTGACATCAGCATAAACGATTATGTGCCTTTCACTCTGCACTATAACTATGCAAATGTGTTGCTTTAAGAGACAAACCAAGAGTTCGAACAACTGCCCTTGATTCAGTCTTGTGTTGTGCTGGCGTCTTCTGAAACAATGGGTCATTACGTATGAGAATTTCCTTTTTTCAAGCAGATCTGTCAATCAAAAATAAAACTTTTGTTCTCATTTTGTCTGTGATATTCCACCCCCACTTACTCTGAATATAAATAGTTTCCCCTTCTGAATGAAATAAGGAATTATCACAATGTGAGGAGGAAAGATTGAAATCTCTCACTTAATTGAGCAGGAGGAAATGGATTAAAGTTTACGTCTAGATTCCAGGTTGACTATGGGAGTGAAAGCAATTATACGTGGAACAGTCTAATCAATTTTCTTCTCTAAAAAGGTGACAAATTAAGGGCAAAGGGCTGTTTTCCAATATCAAGAACAGGGTTGGTTTTACTTAGTTCAGCAGTCTTAGTCTATAGTGTAGCCTTAAGACACCAAAACTGTTACAATGGCCCCAAACAAGACGCATACATCCTGTATGCTTTGGAATATAAATAGCAAAGGTAGCAATCAACTGAAGTCTGCTTTCGGTGGCTTTATGCCTAATCATAATATCGTCCTGAAATAGATTATGCTATTATCCTCGGAGGTGTAATTTTCACTGAAAAGCAACTACTGCATGACTACCGACCCTGCAGCCAGAATCCAATTAATTGGATTTCGCCTTCATTTGAAATTAACTGAGGATCAGAAGCAAGACCTGCTCACTAAAGACCACCTCTCTTACTACAGCATGAATGCAGTTAGAGTTGTACATTTTACTATGTTCAGTTGGGTTGTATTGAACATAAAAGAAGTAATTTTTATTATCCAATAAATATTCTTTGGGTCTGTCTGTACCTGGACACCCACAAATGTAAGCCCACTACAATGATTTAATGCAAGTGAGAGTGAACTCTAATGTCCTTGAATGGTAATTTTGTTTGAAATTAATATTTTTTATGAGTCATGCAGCTGCACATGTCACTGCATCATTGTTCTCATTATTCTAAAGATGCAATATATCCCTAAGGAGGGGGCTGGATTTCATGAAGATGTTTAGAAAGTCTAACTGACATTAAAATGCTTTTTATGTCTGATGAAGAAAAAAAAAAAAGAAGCATATATTCTCTGTAAATAAACTGTCCTTTGTTTTCTAGGGAGGAATTAAGAAATAAATTATCAACCAAAAGGGAGACATTTACATTTGATATAGTTTTCTTTGGTTTCATGATGGCTCCCTCGTATTTTGCATTAATTCCAATAAATCTGTTGTGGTATCCATTTATGAAGATGGTAACCCCGTTTCAATACAGCATAAATGAACAGAGCAGTCGCATTGGAACAGACAGCCTGCTACACAAGATCCAGACTTTGAGGAGCAACCTCCATCAGCTTTCCTGCTTCACTTACCTTATTATCTCAACATCCGCAAGAACTTGTTCTGAGACTGAACAAAGAAACATTTTGTCTACAAACAAGAGATAAATCAATATGATTTTAGTAAGACTGTAAATGGAGGCAGCTATTTCTTGATCTTATCTTATTTTAATGAGATTTGGGAGTTACTAAAAGCAAGATATCTGCCCTTAACTTTTATGTCTCTTTTTGTATCTGATTTGCATCTTTTAATGTACTGCCCATAACAGGAAGAGCCTGCATGTAATGTTCCTAAATCCATATTTTATTCAGCAAAAAGACCTGACATGACTCAACAATAAGTCAGGCCATGAGAAATGAAAGGAAAACTGACACAGCATCCCGTGTGAACTCTACCAGAGCAAATCATATGCAAGGACAAAAAAGTTCAGAATCATATCAAAAGCCCTCAGTCTAAAGTCCACTTAGATTTCTCTTTGACTGATTATAATTTTATGATTCTTAAGAGATTGGGTCATGCCACTTTGAAGTCAGAGCAGTGTTAAGACCCTATGATGTAGTTAAGACTTTCTCGTCTCCCCTTGGAGCACCCTTGATGCCCATTACAGCAAAATTATCCTGTTAGATTCTTCACTACCATGAGAACATTCTTAAACGCCCTAGTTGTAATCTTATTTTCAGTATCTTTAAGCACACTTCATCGGTGTAGTGAGATTCGTTTTATGATTTATCTCTTGTGAATTTGAACTTTGCCTGAAAAAAATTCATTCCTAATCTACATAATGGATGGCAGTATGTAACAATAAAGAGTCTACGTATACAAATAAGTATAAGTTAAATAGGATACAGTCTCAGATTGTAATATTATATGTGCAAGACACACAAAAATATCAGCTCCTCCCCGAAGGTTAATCAGTGCCCCGGCAAAAGGGTTGGTAATTTTCTATAAATACTGATTGTGGAACAAGAGGGGTCAAGTGTTGTGTAGTAACTGCAGAGATAAGCTATATGTGCTTTAGAATCTGCCTGAAAGAATTTAATTGCATCAGTTTTCAGGGCAGGTCTTAAGTGTTTAAATCACATAACCTAGACATCTCTCAAATATATTCTAATTTTGTGTAACTGAAACAAGTTAGATGAGTTTTTCCTTCTCTGACAGGCTAATCCTGACTATTTCCTTTTGGCTGCAGATGTACATGAGATAAATTTGCTGGATGGCTGGAGCAAGCAGAAGACATATGGATGTAAGTACTGCCTCAGAACATATGTTGTTTATGGAAGAGGAGAAAGTTGGGCTACGTGAACGCAAATGCAGTGCAAAACTTTCCAGAAAGTTAGGATCAGTGTGGCGGCAGTTAGTACTGTTGCCCTACAAAGAGGAAAAGGTCCTGTGGTTGGAGCTATCTGCCAAATGCAGCATGCTCCTTTTCTTTATTTGTGTTTGCCCTGAGTTCGTAGGTTTCCCCAACCATCAAAAACTTTATGGCTTGTCCCCTCAACCTACTGCCTTTTCCTACATGTTACATTAGATGAGAAAAGTCTGGGTGAATCAAATTGTACAGCTGCGCTTCAAGCACAAGCTTCGATTTTGACATTTGTTTAAAAAGTGAATATTAACTGTTTTGTGGTGGTTGGTAAAGCAAAACTCTAGTCTAATATGGAAATCCTTCTTTCTTCCTCTTCCTCTTTATCCTCAGGTGATCTTGCTGACTGCTTAGAGTGAGGGTAAAAGCCACAGCATATCAATGCTCCCAAGTGTAATGTTTAATTTTTTTTCAGTGACTGAGTTTAGAAGGTTTAGCTGTGAATGGACATCAAATCCAGGTAAACACGGCTACATCCACCAACTTCTAAAAATACCGATTTTGCTAAAACAGAACAGACATGCCTGGGGGAAAGAGAGAGAGAGAGAGAGAGAGAAAAAAAAAAGATTTCATGTTTGAAATATGCGTCAATATCATGTGTGGGCATAAGCAATTCTCACACTGCGACAACTTTTTTTTCTACCTTCCCTCATACTTCCCCTAAACCCCATAATTACCATATATGTTTTTCACATTTCTGTGCTTTGAATAGTGAATTCTTTACAGAAAATGTGTGCTTACAAATGTATCCTGATTGTAAATGCAGCCACTCTATATGAAATATATGACCTTTAGTCAGTATTTGTTTGTTGATATTGACATATTTTACATGTATGCTTAACCTTTTATGTATTCATCCTATGGGAGTAATATGAATACAGAACTGTTAGGAGCTCTTATCGTAACCCTCTGGTCCATTTGCTCTTCTCAGCACAAAGGGAAAAAAAAAAATAGAAGAGGCTGACTTTAATGAAGCTCATGATTAAAACACTGTAAAGGACATCATCGGCCAATTCAAAAAGATGTGTGATCTTTTCTATGGTGATGACATTGCTTTTTTGTTTTTTTATTGATCCCCATAATGATATTCTGTGTGCCATAATATTGCCTGCAGTGACTTACATACTTCTGGACTCTTTTGCCAAGGCTACTTTTGCTTGCACTGTGTTTGCTTTGTATGCTAATTGCCATTCTTACCAGCAAGCTTCTCCCTGACTACCACTGATTCCCTGCAGACAATTGAACTGTTAATGAGATCTGATGGACAGATGGACCGTCACCGTGAGGGCTGCTACTGTGTCCTCTCTGACTCAGCAGGGTGAGAGTGGAGGTTGGGCCAGACAGACTTTTTCCAAGACATACTTGAATTTCCGTACTTTCTCTCAGGTTGTTCTCATGGTGTTAAAGGGCAGGATGGAGTCTGGATGGAGAGTTTTTTAGGACCAGGAAAAGTTCTTTTTATTTTTTAACATTTCCCCATCAAAGATAAACATAATGGATAATAATCCAATTAAAACTGTTGATCTGTAGAAGCTGAATTAAAGCCCAATTAATAGATATTTGTCACTAAAAGGCAGAAAGAAAAATCTCCTGTTTTATTTATTATTTATTTATTATTACTATTGCTTTTAAGACAATTTCTCATTGCTTCCCATTTTGCTGTTTCACCTGGAAAACTCCCATAATTTGCATATCCCTCAAATCATTCACTCTGATCCACAAGTTTGCAAGTTTGTTTGAAGTCACTCAAGATGCCAGTTTGTTTATGAAACAATCAAAAAAACAAAACAAAACAAAAAAAAAAACCCAAACAAACAAACAAAAATCTGAATCTACACACTACGTAAAATTTCAACCCATCTGCCTCCACAACATTACAACCCACAAACCACAACCTGATTCATGGGGCACAGCTGCTCTCTGCACAGGCAGATGGGAAAACTAACTTAACGTAGCTCTTAGCTTAGCCACTGACAAAATGTCAGGACAGTGCGGCATTCCACTTTCCTAAAAATCTAAAAATAATATGACTGAATTACTGTTTGAGATTAAAAAACATATGGAATATGTTTACTTCTGTTCAGGATGGACAAATGCCAACAAGCTCTGTTACTATCACAACATTCTCTGAGTTTTTGTTCTTTTATTTTAGTTTATAGATGTAGCACATCAGTGTTTTAAATAGCAAAAGTTCATCTTTAGATAGGACTCATAACCAGTATAGTCATTTATATAATACTGTTTATACTTATGTACATGAAGTCATGCTTCTGTTGTAAGGCTTTTAACATCAGCTGTTTAATTCATGCTCATTCACATTTGTTTAGCCTTCAACTGGCTCTACATTCTATCTCATTAATGCAGGAGACCAGTGTGGCCAGAGCCTTCCTCAAAGACCAGATCCCTTTGTGCCAGACCTTACAGTACAACTATTTGCTAAATATGCTAATAGCCTTGACATCTCTCCCGCCAAAGTCAAGTGAACTTAAATAACTTACAGCATATCAATAAGGAGAAATTCAAACTGTACTTTGAATTGTCACGTAAAGGCCCCTGATCGTATTGTGATGGGTTGGAAATATGCTCATTTTACAACCCATTCATATAATTCTTACATTCAGTGAGGAAAAAAAAAAATCCACAGTGAAGAACACACACATTTGCACAAAGGCAGAAGCGGTAAAATTAAGCTGTTTTACCAGACTCATGGCAGCACACTCTAGAGACAGATAGCAGACAGTATGTATCATGGCAGCATGCTCTGTCAGTTCTTCTCCTTGTTCACAAGAGCTGTCCTGGGATTTACACAGTCCGAGTCTGTCCTTAATGAGAGCTGTAATCATCCCATGCACTGGACCAGACAATCCAGCTAACGAAGACCACTGTAGGATGAAGAAACCATTCACTCCTCTGAGGGTTTGTGTTGCAGTCTTAATCACAGAACTCAACAGCATGACCCATGCGCTTTTCATCCCTAGGCAAGAACTGAAGTTCATTTTGCATTTTTTGTCGAGTTTATTCGGCCATTTTTTAAATTTATTTATTTATTTTTTACAAACACAAGCTGTTCAGCAAATTTATTCAACCTATAGAATCTAATAAACTTTTATTACACTGACTGGCAATGCCCACAGCAGATCTCTTTAATGTAGCTTCAAAGAAGAAAAACCATCAGAAATTAAGCTGCTCTCTCCAACATGTGTTGCTTAGTACTTGACAGTGTGTGCTGTCATTGTGTAGTTGATGATGAACAGATTTTAACAGCATTCCTCAGGAAAAATGGATCCCATGAGTGGTAGAAATCTTCAAGAACACACATTTTCTTTTGTCATACCAGTTATCATGACCAAATCAGTTATTTGTTTTAAAGTAACCAAAATGAGTGTTTTAAATAAATAAATAATTATCATATTGTCATTTTGTTATGTGCCCTTAAGTATAAGCCACTTAATCAATTAATCAATCAATAATTTTATCAGTTAACATTATGACAAAGATTTGTCAAGTTAACCTACAAGGTAGAGGCAGGCTGGGATTTAGAGCTTGTTTATTTATTTGGTTCCCCATTAGCTGTGCCCTACAGCACAGCTACTCTTCCTGGGGTCCACACTTTAAAAAGAAAACATAGGCCTACCCTTTTCTTAAATTAAATACATATATACATAAATAAGCATCAATCATTGGAATAAACTGTATTGGCCACAGTTAACTCAAACCAACTATAGAGCAGAGTTTGCTTAAGATTGTTGGTCTTGTTTTGGTAAAGTGTTCAGGTTCTGACAGTTGAAGTCCGATTCCTACTTTCCACGTTCTTGTCTTAAGTTTGTCCAGGGCTTAAACAAATTTAAAACAATTTCCTTTGTTAGACCTGATAGACTCAATTTTGACTTATACTTAAAATCTGTTTTTTTAGTAATCACACGTGATCATTTTTTATTATCATCTATCTATCTATCTGTCTTTCTTTCCTTTTAGCCAAAAAAAGCTGTCGGTATAAAGTGTGATTGTGTTACACAATTAGCCTAACATCACCTTCTCTGGGGAAAAAAACCAAACAGCTTTCATGTGTGCCCTCTCTGTGCAATTTTTTGCAGCCCAACCATGAAACTGATTGCACCACAGGCCCCCTCATACTGTGCTATTCTCTAATCTGCTCAGACCTGAAATAGAAAAACACAACAGTGAAAAACGCCTGCTAGTCACAGGGACTCAGAGGGGACGACTGGAGGTGATGTTTCCATGCTATCGGAAAAACAAACCACGACAACTGTGGCCTTGGTCATCAGTGTAAAGCTTTTTTTTCCTTTTTTTGATGGCAACGAAAATACTGCCCCGACAATTGCAACAAATTAAAGTAGGGATATAAATAACAGCACCTTATCTTTCCTTTTCACTTTTATGACAGTGTAATTTTTTTCCTTCCTGTTACACCAGCTGCAGGTTGGTCCCCCCTTGCAGTCCTCATCTCTCACTGTCCATCTAGACTTCTTGTGTAATTAGCTGGAAAAGTCAGCGTTAGGCGTGGAGCTCATGAAATACAGCCCTCTTCTTTCCGCAGAAGGCAGTTTGTTTGAATGGTTGATTTTTTTTTCCACAGATAGCCAGAGTCACCAGTTCTCGAAAAATGTGACTCCAAGAGAAGTATCTCTAATGACATAGTGAGCTCACTCAGTTTAAACTGTTGGTACTTCAGTGTTCTCTTCTGTTGGAAGTGATAGATGCCTGGGAGGACTCATTTACATTACAAATTTGCACGACTGCTGCACAGGAAACTCATTTGTTTGTTTGTTTTTTTAACTATTCTGTTGCAGATGAACAACAAAGAAAGAATTTTATTGTACATTGCATCATTCTCTATGCATGTAGGCTTTGAATCTAATAAGGCAAAGACTTAACTTTAAATGTCTCATTGTAAGTCCTTTGAGTTTCTTTCCATTTCAGTTTATATTTAGACATTATATTTCTGCTCAGACTGTAGTTTTTTATAATTTAAATGAATAACTGTTGTCATTATTTGGCGTTACAGTATGCAGTAAATAACATATCTGGTTAAGAGGAAGCTGTTTGTACGCACAAGGCCACTTCTCACTGTTATCTGCATGAGTGGCTCCCAAAATGTAATAAGTGTATGAGTTGGGGTTGCTATCTGCGTCTCGCTTTGTGATGGTTGTCGGGATTTTCTTCATTGTGTAGCTTTCTTCTGGCAGCTCAGCTCACTGGACCTTGACAGCATTTCATTAGACGGGAGGTCCTCAGGGTTCTGCAGGAGAAGAAGCCTTTCTTCTTCCACAGGCACACTTGATGCTGTTGGAAAGACATCTGCTAAAAGGGCTGTTAATGAGATAAGAAAATGTGACTGCCCTCTCTGTGCCTCTGTGCAGATGGACATTGTGCTCAGCAGTAAGTCGAATATCTAGAAGTCCTTTTTTTGAAATATTTCAACAAAAACCACAATGCAAATTCAAGTCTTTTCTTGAGCAAGAACCTCAGTTTCCCTAAGGCTCTGACCTTTTGGCCATTATGACTTTTTTTTTTTCCTATATGAGATGCCAGTAAGGTCAGTCAGTAAAGGTCAGGTACAGCAGAGAGGTTAGTTTACGCTTTCTGTGTGCAGTGCGTCCAAACTAGTTTTTAGTTCTTTGCAGACCTACACAACTTTATCCAAAAAGAAGAGAATATTATTACGTCAGGATGTTCCGCATTGATTAGATACAGTATACTCTACTTAGAGACATTGCTCAGTATTTTTTTCTAGTTTTACCAGTTCTTTTTCCAAACTGTAATGCTGTTAAACATTACTGCAGCTGTCTGTGCTTTTCAGGCTCATCTCCAGAATACTATTTTATATTTTCCAGCATTAGTTGTTTATTCAAGCAAAAGCATTCTAACACATTTACAGGATCTTGACCCTAAGAACCCAGCAGTTAATGGCACTGGGCTATCCATAAGGATCCAGCGATGCACTCAAACATACCCATATTAATGAGAAGAGATGCAGTTTACAGTGTAGGTTATACATAAGGGCACATTATAATTGGCACACCAAAAGCAAGCAAAATGATTTCAATCTTAACACAAATGTAGATGAAAACATCATAGCAGTCTTTGAAATTATGCTTTGTGAGAGCCTTTCACTTGAAATGAACTAGAGTCACTATCATGCTGGCTTTATGGCATGAGGGCAGATTACGGAGAATAGCGATGCTTTAATGCCACTAAAGGCAGCACAGCGGAGGGGACGGGAGACATTGTTTCATCCTGACTCCTCTGAGCAAAATCACTGCATCTTCCTGCTGAGATTACTGACTCATTTTGTCAGATAATGTTTGAGATTTGGCCTGTGAAATGGACCAAGGGCCTGGAAACTAGAACAAAACAGAATAAAAAGAAATCATTTCTAAAGCTACTATTCCCATTCATTAGCCACTGGGGACTGTGTTTAGCATGACTGGTTGATGTAATTAAATTAAACAAACAAGGTGTTTTGGTATGCATGCTAACTAGTTGCATTCATAGAAGCATAACTGCATGGTTAGCGGGTATTAAAATTGTCCGCCAATCGTAGGGTTTTGAATTTTGAATTTGAAAAATGTAGAAAAATCAAAATTTATTTTGCCAAAGTAAAGAGTAAATATACTGATTTGGAAACTGACTTGAAATCATTATCAACTGGTGTGGACAAAGTCCTGCACTCAGCAGAAATAGTTTGCCTCTTCAGACATCTATAATGCTGATCAAGTCTCTCCCTGACCTCACTATTGTCTATTGGGCATATT
>JAQFJB010000011.1:5199962-5212601 GCA_029874875.1 Naso minor | reverse complement strand
TATTTGCACTGTGAAGCCAACTGCATGAGACTTCTCATGAACTTGGAGTTATTTACATGTTTCATTTAGGGCCCAGCAGAAATGTGTTTTGATTTTATCTGCAGCTTTTTATTGGTGCTTCTAAAAGACAATATTTTCACTGGTAAAAAACAAGTATGCTAAATAAATAAATAAGCCAAGCTGCAATGTCTTCACATTCTCCTCATGAGCACTTTCCTGGTGTTTGAACCAGATTAACCTTTCCAAGAATCGAGATTTTAGTTCGCTGCTTTTCATTTTCTCACAGAATAAGATATGCTATCATCAAACAAACAAACAATTGAAGGCAAGAGCTAGCAAAGAAACACACCTAAACATTCTTATATATCAATGCACATTTACTCTCTCTCTCTCACACACACACACACACATACAGAAATTCACAAGAGTGAGTGAGCAGCCACCTGTCTTCTCCACCTCCTGCTTCCCCACCGATCTCAGGTATCATCCCGCTTGGCGCTTCACAGCAGATGGAAGCTAAGGCTTCCACAGGCTCAGTCCAACTGGATTTATTAAAGCGCCATGGATCAAAAGCAAACATCTGGAGATACCTGTGCAAGAACAGACAAAAACGTAAAGTATTTGTGAAAGCAGATAATTTAAAAAAGTGTAGCCCTGAGCTTAGTCTGTTGTACTTAGATCTAGATTCAAACAGAGTTGCAAAGCCATAGCACCCGTGGTTGTTTTCAGGGATCCAAAACTCAAGTGTCACTTATGAATAGTTTGTCTTCATGAAGAATGTTCTCAGAATTGTGGAATCCTTAATTAAAATAAGATAACCTTTCAACAGGCATCCCTGAAGTCTTTGAAACCAGTTGTTCAAAGAGCAAATGAAAGCACAGCAGCACTGGAGCAATGTCAGCTTGTGACAAAGCAGCCTGCAGCATACAAAATGTAGTAAACAAGACAAAACAAAAAACAAAACAAGAATCAAACAAACTTTGGGATGAACCTTGAATATGGATATAAATGATGCATGAGAAACAAGAAGAAAACAATGAAATCACCTGTCTGTAACCTGAGAGCTTAGTAGCACTGAAGGGAGTACAGTGGAAAGCATGAACCTCTGAGCTTACAGGTGCTGGTAACTTCACAATGATGATGCACTTCATTCGAGAAAAGATAAATCATAAGTGTAAGTGGTCGTGACGGCTCAAACTACCATGTGCTTTTTGAATGAAAACAATCCCTCTGTCTGCATGTCCCCAAGAAGGAAGATTCAAAAGATTGATAGGGCTTCATGACTCTGACCTGAAGAGAAGACAACAGAAATCCAAGGGACCCTTCGTCTTCACTTGCTTGAAAAAAACATTTAATACTAGGTAAGTACTTTCTTAGTTATTTCTAAGTAAAGGTAGAGTCAGTAACATTGTTCTTTGTGGATGTAAACACTATTATATAGCTATAATGAGGATCCCTATTTTTAGATTTCTGACACCCCAATGCTTTGTGAGACTTAGATTTATAGCCTCACATTCACAGATTGTTGATACTGATGTATTGTGATCTAAGTGTCCCAAATAAATGACTTGATTCTGATTTGTGCCCCGTGCTTTTCGCTACCAAAGACAATTCTTTTTGTTTCATAGTGAATTCAGTGGACTCAATTTACAAAAAAGTGAGCATCCTTTGTAGTACCCTCCAAAACATCCCACAGAGTCCAAAACTTTGCAAGGAATCCAACTGATTTGGAGGAACCTCTGTTTATGAGTCAATTACCTCTGCTTTGATTGGCAGTAATGTTTGTGAGTCAATTGCCTCTACTTTGTTTAAGGGTTCTGTTTGTGAGCCAAGTACTTCTGCTTTGTCTAACTGACCTGACATCGGTGCCCGGTGTAAGGTTGACAATTGGTTTCCAAAGATCCTTGGCAGAGAGAGAGAAGGCTGAGATGGCTGGTGACATTGATCATCTAAGAGGAGAAAGAGATGGAGGAACAAGAAAGAGAAAGAGATGAAGTAAGAGGACAGGGAAATGCTGCAAGGAAAAAAAATGGGACAAGAGAGCTCCTGAGTGCCAGTGCGGTCAAAGGGAATGTTACTGCACGCCAAGCCATGACTGGGTTGAGATGGGCAGTTTTTTTTCATGTTTGCATGTTGTCCAGCTCCTTAAGCCAAGAAAGGTGTTCAAATTGCCCACTCAAGAACAGCTTTTCCTCACCTTACTGAAGCTGTGCCAGAGTCCATCCATGGCACTCTTTTGCCAAGTTCTGGACATGGGACAAGAGGTGGCAAAAAACAAGGTGACAAAACATGATGTATGCCAAGATCAGCCCCCTAATCCACTCAAACAGAGAATGTATCTAAATTAGGCTACTGTACCGAGATGAAAGCTTGTCCTAAATCAAATATTGACTAATTGAAGATTTGCATTGAATACTACAAGATACGAAAGGCAAGGTGAGTACAAAGAAAAATAAAACTGTGGAATATGCAATGAAGATTATGCTTTACAGTTTTCCATGAAAAAACTAAAAAACTAAAAAATGCATATTACGGATGTGTTTTATTTGCAACCCACAACTAATTTAAACATTGTCTGGCATGATGTTGATATTGGAATGATATTATTTTTTAAATTTTTTTACAAATGTATTACCATACATTTTATATATAGATTAAATGGGAGTGTATTTGACCTGCTCCATCTTAAGCATACAAAGGGACCATTTGGTGGCCAAAAATAGTGACAGGTCTCACCATACTGAGTTGAAATGTCAGGTATGCAGTTGTGTTTTGGATCATTAGGCAGGCTAAGAAGCTTAGGCCAACAGCCAGGTGACAGGCTTAATCTTTAAGCTGGTTAGAGGTTTTTGCCATTGAGAAAGTCAAAGGCAAACCATGCTTGGCGCTGTATGGCAGGGTGTCTGACAAGAAAAATGCCATTTCCTCCACCAGTATGTGTGGTGGCCAAGGGCTTATAGTAAAGTGCTGCACAGACCCCCAGGCCAGCACAGATTGAATGTACATTATTTGTGGCAGAATGTTCCTTTTTCTTCCCTGTTTATCTTCTAAAAGGTTTATGCCGACAAAAGATTTCTGGTCTCTGCACATGTCCAGGCTCTCTGGCCTTCAGCAGTCAAATAAATAAAACATAAATACCCATCTTGAAAAAGACTCGGAACATAAACCTCAGAGCCAAGTGCTCATCTGCTGCTGTCCATCTTGATGGGTTATAAAACGTTTTCTGTTTTTTTTAACTCTCTGTTTTGTCTCTTTTGGGATCTAGTGTTTCTCCCTCCTATAGGAAATTGGGCTCTGTCACAAGCACAGGCATGTATGAAAAATGTAGTCAAAGGTTTAATGCAGGACTCACGTCAGTCTTTACATTAAAGAGGCACTCATCGACCCATCCTGACAGGGTTGAGCAGAGAAGTGTTGTTGGGGATGAAGGATGAGTGGTTTCGCTGTAGACAGAGAGGGTGTCAGGCGAGCACAGACAGGTCATTTCCCATCCACGTAGGGGGCCAAAGCTGCAGACTCAGCACTCCTGGATTCAGATGATGATGACAGCTATGGATGCACCCGGTTGGTTCCCCCACAAGGCCATTCCTCCTCATCAGCCTCTCAGAGGGAGAGTCCAGCCGAGTCAGCACAACGCCGATAAAAACGTCACTGTGTGGCCTCTTCTGTGTGCTTTACTCTTCCATTCCTCTCTGCAGAGCAAAGGAGAGTGTGCATTTGAGAAAAACAGAGTGAGTACAGGAATAAAAGACAGAGACAAAGTGGGAGAGAACAGAAAGGCTATCCTTGTGGGACATACTCACTCTCACGTCTCCCGCCTCCCCTCTTGCAGCTCCTGTTGCTCATCAACATGGAGAAGCACATCTGTGATTCTGAGTCCTGAGAATAAACTGTGCTCTTTGTAAATTTCTTTAAAAATATTCTCAATAGTCACTTATCATAACATGCCAGAGTAATGGATTCCATATGAAAGTGAACCTTATATTTATTTGGATGCACTCAGGAGTTCAAAAGTTTCTATATGAGCAATGCTTCATTTCGTCAGGCAATCACATTCATATTATATTGAATATAATATATAATTAGCATATATAATTAGCATAGCTCTGACTAGTTCATAAAGATATACCAGACTGTTATTTCCAAGCAGTAACCTCCAGAGCTGACAAATAATGCCAACATATTAGTGCCTAAAACTGCAGTTCCTCAAAAGTCCACTTGAGGCTCACTCCAAAAACGAGTTAATCCCCGTAGAGCTGCATATTAAAAAATGTCCACGTTTTCATCAAAAATAAACATGTTTACAGTATGGAACAAAAAATGGTTTTGGTCTTCTATAGATAATGTCCCTGTGTATGATAACTGCACAAGGGTGATTTTTTTTTATGTAACTCACTCTTTTAAGTTACGTCACTGCTAAAATTATGCATAAAGAAAAGTATGATTGTTTTGAGAAAAAGCAACTGTAAGCTGTTTCTTCGATTCCAAACTGTTGTCCAATGATAAGAAGTCTTCAAAGTGGTAGTCTACAAAGCAACAAGTGATGTCACTGTGACTCTGTCCTTTTTCCATGTACCATCTTGGATTGTTTATATTTTCATAAATAGTTTAGACAAGAAATTTTTATGCTTAATGAGCCAGTAAATACAGCTTTCCCCAACAAATTTATGAAAAGCCAAGTAAAAAGGAAAAGAAAAAGTTTGTCCCAAAACCATGTCCAACTTGTAGCGGTTGTTCAGTTTCAAAACAGTTAAAAACACGTTAGACATGGGCTATTTTCTTTTAGTGTTAGGTGACTTGAAGCCAGTAGGATGCAGCTGTCTTGTATTTTATTGTGAAAGTTGTTGTTTTTATTTTGAGGAAATGCAATTTAAAAAAGTAACATAAAGAATGCCAAAGACCTCAACATGTCACAAATTTGCTAATTTGCAATGCAACTGATTGCTCAACCCTGGCATGAAAATAACAACAACAACAACAACTGACTCATAAACTGTACGATTAATTTCTGACAGGTTTTAACAGCCTTCACAATCTCAAGAAGCTTCCATTATCTCTTCTGACTGAAAAGAAAAGTTTGTGCGCTTGCGACAGCAGCTCACAGTTCACAAATACATGTGAGAAACATCAGAGAGATATTAGTCCTGCTTTGCTACTTAGTGAATCTGTCACTCAAACATCAAAGATGATGCTCATGTAACTCCAGATTCTGACAATGCGGTCCCTTGCAGTTCAGTGCCAAGCATTTTAACTGAAAACATAAGGATGAAAAAGTAAAGGAGCAGCATGATAGCATTAAACATCTGTTGAAGCTGTTGTTTTTCTTGGAAATGTTGGCAGGACCACCAACACAATTAACAAGTTAATTAAATTCTCAATGTTGGTTAATCCTTAAATAAACGGGAATAAGAGACCCTCAGCTTTGATTGGGTTTGTGATATGAATGGGGAGTTGATTATATCAGTGTTGTCTGATTCTTTGTGTTAGATGGAAAATAGACAGCAATCCAAAACAACATTAGCCCCTTTTCTATCTTACTGTCTTCTCCTTTCTGTCTTCTCTTACTGTCTTCTCTTTTTCCTACCGAACTTTGCATCATTCCTTTCTTCCGTCTTCCCTCCTCTGTGCCCCACTATTTGTTCTGGCCTGAAAGCAGGAGTGGCATCACAAAACAGGGTTCCACCAGTCAGAGGTGAATCATGTTGGCTCTGTATTGACTGAACCCGTCACGCACTCTGATGACTCATGTTAAAGCGCTTTTTGACTAAAAGGATTTGTAAAAGATGTGTCACTCACAGAGTGTTTTCCATTCCTCTATTCCCGATGGTGGGCCTCTTTGGACAAGAACAGTCAAACCGTTATCTTTTCACTCTCGAATTATTGACAGGATGCTGGAAGAGGGCTAAATGGAGGTTAGCCAATTACAGCTATTGAGGTCAAGCACATAAATATACACTTCTCTGACATGGTGATAGGCAGTGTGAGGGCCGGCTTTATTCCCTACTGGAATCACACAGAGATCAAAGCAACTCATACAGTGACTGATCTTGTCTCACTGAGGAAACTGTAGTCTTTTGATGTCAGGAGACAAAGACGGGTGGAGCTCAGGGAGAACAGTTGGCAGTGCTCAAGTGAGAGTGGGAAAGCCCGTTTATAAAGGGAGAAAGCCTATCATTGAACACAGGCCCACAATCAGCCAGGTCCACTGCAGGGTGTCCGACTCCGCACGCTGCACTTTGCCTCTGAGTCAAACCGCTGCTATCTGATAGATTCTTGTTCTTACATTTCTTGGATTAGTTCCAATTGTAGTCAGTAGCTGCATGGTACTCACAGATCTGAAAAACCTTGCAGTTGAGAAATGTAAATTGTGTACTGCAATCTTCATATTGATTTAGCGCCATCCAGGTAATAGTACATTAAATTTATTCTGTTTGCACAATAAGAAAATGTGATTTATAATAAATTGGACAAACAGGCTCCATACTGAAAACAGGACTTTTGCCATTGTTTTGAAAAATGTGCCAAAAGACCGTCCTAACTATAGCTCATGATGAATAAGAATCACATTTGAAATAGTTGCAATCTGTGTGTTAATTTTTGGGTATCTCCAGGTCACATCCAAGGTAGGTGTCACGATTTATTTTCTGTTCCTTTGTGGTCCAGCATTGTAGGTTATAAGCAATTTCAGAGTCCTACGCGGGTCCACTTTTGATACCTGCACTGGCCCATGCCCATAAAACTCCATACCAGAGCCAGCCCGTTGCCTGTCATAATGTTCAAGGCAAAGCCCACACCCACCCGTACCCTTCAATAAAAGCTCCACGGCCCGACCTGTACCTGTGATTAAACACACACCCATACACAGGCTACAGTCACTCATGTTGAAGTAGAACAAGATGGGGTCCTCTCCCTTGGTGCCAGCTTAGTGCTCATCATTGATCCTAAAGTACTCAAGTTCATTGCCCAGCTGTCTCTCATGACACTAGCTATCACTTGCTATGCATAGTTCAGTACATGTTCAGGGTTAAAACTTGCACTCTACAGCGCTCTATTATGATACCAAACTTCTTCCAAACTTTCAGCCTAGTCCTCGACAATGTCTTATTCACAAGCTGATATTTTCCGCTGGCTAATTTTGCCCTTACGTCATTCATTTTGATGTAACACTACGTATTTCGAACTAGCAGCAGCTAGTGGCCAGCTACATCTCTGTTAGATCAGTGACAAAATTGATGACCAGGAGGTCAGTGGTTGCTGTTTGTCATTGACTTTCAAAATAAAAGTAAGTGTGGCTAGATAACAGTGATTTATATTACACATCTTTTTAGTTTGTTTTATTATGAAAAACAAAAATCTATTTTTGTTCTTACCCACCGCCCGCCCGCGTGTCATTCATTTTTACCCACATCCGTATATGTGAATTGATTATGTATATTTTTTCACCTGTTACACAGCCTTTCTACGGGTTATCCACCCACCTGTTACCCATCCGGTGCAGGACTCTGCATTCAGTCCAACCGCATGTGCATAAATTACTCACAATATAGTTCTCCAGCTACGCTGGAAGACTTGTTCCTATGCCACTAATCACAAAACTTAATTTTGAACAATATGTTAATAAAGCAGCAATGTCAGTGTTCTGTATTAGGCAGATATCACACTGACTGAAAGAAAGCAGCCTGCAGCAGAGCCCAGGAGCCATTGACTTTAAACAACAACCCACAAGTCTCCTGTCTGACTTACTGACTTTATTACAAGTTTTTTCCTGCAACTTAGTTTGTTGAATGACTGACCAAACAAACATTCACCAGAGAAAAGTTCCTTGCTAATGTCAGTTTGGAGGCCAAATAGCAGTTGCCGCACATTAAACACCCAGAAAACCTCCCTTCTAAAATCACTTTAGTTTAAATACTTGTGTGATACTTACTCTCAAATACCACAGCTAACAACACAAGGCAACAGTGGCCAAGGCTTACAAGCTACAGTGCAAGTTTGTCTGCTTTGTCACTCATTTCCCTGCTGGAGCTGAGTCTGCAGCTGCAGTCAATAAAGCACAAACAATCAACATCTAGATTAAGAAAAACATTTGGCTGTGTCCAAAGATCGGAGTCATGCTGGGTGGCGCACGGTGCTTTGCCAGAAGTAGCAAAAGCCCCCATGGCATTTATTGGATCTTGGAACACAATGGTGCTGTTGTAACATTGTGTCTGAAATTACTACGAATGTGATTTCAGTTGGACTTTAAGTCATTTGGAAAGAAATTTATTTGATCTATTTTCTTGCAGAAGTATCCTCTTAGACCATGCATCAAAGGTTCCACAGGTATCCATGACAACACTGTATGTCACAGATGAACGATGGGATATACTGATCTGCTCAAAATAAATCCCATACTGAGCTGTGTTGTACCTTAGGCCAATGTTCTGGATGACAGTCAATGTAGTAAGAGTTCTCACCTGAAAAACTCCCTCCCAAATGTACCCAAAACTATTTAGTTGGGATTAAGGTGAATTTGTCTCCAAGAGACGTACAGTGACAAGTACTAGGACAAAGCTATGTCTCCGATTGTGAACCCCATCTAGTCAGACAAAATGTACTGTACAGTCAGGGATGATGCACATGCTTATAGACAGTCTCCTCAAAGACGTGCATGATGTTGCACTTATTTTATGCACAAATCATTTGGTATCATTTATAAAGACTTGCACTTATAAAAGTGTATGATTGTTGGTTTTGATACATTGCAAAATTTGCCAGACACAGCCTCCCCAAAGTTTAACCTTGGCGAGCTGTTTGTATAGGTGGTTTCTGTCGCTGTTAAGCACTTTGAACAGCACTTATTCTTAAGTTCGGACATGTTACCAACACCCCATATCTTTTTGCAATTGAGACACAAAGTCATTATTCTTACTACTAGAAAATTCTGCTATTGATAAAATGGAAAAATAGGAGAAACAATGACCTATAACCACAAGGTCTCCCAGTTCTAAAGCTTTGATTGTGTTACACAACCATCATGGAGTTGGCGCGATTGTCACAGAACTGCAAACACAAGTTCTTACAGGAGAACAGAGCTGTTCTTTTTCTGGTGAGGACAGTTTGTGGGGACTAATGCAGTCCCACACCATTGTCATGAAAAACAAATAAAGGCAAATGACCCTCTCTCATAAGCAGATGGTCTTTTTTGTAAATCTGTGTCACTGATAAATGTTACATTATGGGCAGATGGCAGCGGACAAAGTTCTATCAAGCAGAAAATGATACAAGGTATTTTACATACTTGGTACAAACAGATGTTTTGCTCCATTGTCACCAGCAATGACCTCCTCAGACACATTATCATTAGATGCCAGCTCCTCTGACTGTGGCTGCCATCTTGAATTAGTGACGGCCTAGCGTGCAGAAGGGCCTTCCTGTCTCCCTGTCATCTCTATGGAGACAGAGGAAGTAGATCTCGCCCACAGCTTGTGCCCACATTTCACATCTACTCAGCTTCACACCACACCATTCCTGTAGGCTGCGGCAGAGCACGATTCTGCACATGAAGCCAAGCAGACTTAATAAACATGATCAACTCTCCCATCCCTCTCCATTTAGAGCTTTAAAAGTCTTCAGACTGGCTAAGTACAACAGCGGGGGCAGCAGTTTGGCGGAATATGACATTATAAATTGAGGCGTAAGTGCAAGCATATTTGTAATTCAAATCTCTGTGTGTACCACCAAACATCTTTGGAGCTGCTACCTGGCAAGCAGACTGTAAAGCTGTTAGTTTCAGCTCTCACCTTGTCCACCGTCTAGCACTGCTAGCAGAAACCGGTGAAGTAATGATGAAGGCATAAAACTGAACATAAGTTTGTTTTTTTGATCAAGGGAGATATTATTGCGCTGCACTCCAAAGATTAGAGCAAAGACAACGTTAAAATATTGTTCCCAAGGGCGAAGAAATATGGCAAGAGGATGCATGACAATTAGCATTAGACAAAGAGAGGAAATCCAACATAAATGAAAAACTTAACATAAGTAAAGGTGTCAGATTGTCTATAATGATGAATGCAAGAAAGTTCTATATAATAATGAGTTTGTCACTTGTGCTGATTTATTGTAGTACATTTATTCGGTCTGATGTATTTTCTTTACACATTGTGACATAAAACAAGGGAAAAAAAATCAAAGTGAACAATGTATTATTAGAACAAACTATGACAGACTGGTACTGCAATGAGGGAAAAACATAAAAGGATTTTTGTTTTGACAAGAGCTATTTGATGGAAGTCAAAGGAACAGGAGATTGAGGGACTGATGAAGGTAGTCAGGTTGTATTTCAGTATATAAATGGTGACATTCAGCTTCCTTTAGTTTCAGAAAGCTTTCTCTCCTGTCACTGTCAAGGAAGTTCACCTCCTTTCCAAAGAAGAGTTCACCCTGTTTGACATTAAAGTCAGTTTGAAAGGAACTCCAGGTAGAAGAGACATAAATGGGATGTAAGCAGGTAAAATATGAACTCTGCAGAAATGGGGAGATCACTGCTTGAGAGAAAGGTTATAATAGTACAGATATTTGCAAAGGAGTTAGGAAAACAGTTGCAGTATGTTTGAACCTCATAGCATCATCATCACTCACACTATATTACAGACTAGCCATCCACATATTATGTAGAACTGCTTTTCCTTTGCAGAGTCGCAGTGAGCTGGAGCTGATCCCAGCTGACATTGGCTGAGCGGTGGGGTACCTTGGTTGGGTTGCCAGTTTAACACAGGGCTTACACATACAGACAAACAACCATTTTCTTTCACATTCACACCTAGGGGCAATTTTAGAGTTGCTCGTCTGTAGGAGGGAACTGAAGCACTTGGGGGAAAATAACACAGACATGGAGAACATGAAAACTCCACAGAGAAAAGTCTGAGCTGGCCAGCAGTTTCCAGACCCAGAGCATTCTTGCTGTGAAGCAGCAGTGCTGATTGATTAGGTTTGAAGGAAATATAAGTTCTTTACCCTTACAAAATCAATAAACATTGAGGCCATATTATGTTGTTATTAGCAGATATTAGCCGTTTAATTTAAGTCACTTGGGCTTTATCTATTAAGAGTGCTAGCAAGTGCTAGCCAGCTACGGCTGGAGTCTGGAAATAGCCGCTCTCAACAGTTTGCAGCATTTAACTCAATCTCAAACTCGACCAAACAGCCCAACTCTATTTTTAAAGTTAATATACAAAGAGACATGTCCTACCCTTGACCTAAACGGGTCCTAAATCGTTACAAGAGTCCTTGCTTGTTTTATGAACGAAATGAAACACAAGTTGAGGCCGCTGCACTGTGATCTGTAACATTAGGCTGTAGCAAGTATTTTTAACTCTAACCTGTTTTCGTGCTGAGTCAGTTTGACATTATGTATATATCATTCAAATGCTTACTGAAGACCTTCTGTCTGAAATCACTTTTTCATTTTTCCAAAAATAAGTTAATATTTCTCCAGGGAGTGCAGTTAGTGACTGTGAGCTCCATGCAAGTTCTGAAAGCTTGCTGGACGTAGAAACTGTTACTAAGGCGAGCGTGGTCAATAGTTATTTTACATGTCTGGCAACATTTTTGAACTAGTTTTTTCAGGGAAAGACTTTTCTCAGTGTAATATCTTCTTTGTTCAACCGGAAACACAAGTGACAAGACTTTGACAAGTCTTGCTGGATTTCTAATCAAAACAATAAGGATTTTACTTTATTTTACTCTACATCTGTTTGGTATTGTCAGATCCTTACAATAACAGATATAGATATAATCACACAGATTTGATGGATGTGTAAGGAGAACTGAATACAGCATTTGAGGTGAGTCCCTATTTATTCCTAAAATAAACTAAAAGTTTCTCGCGTGCGCATAGCCAAAAAATTTTGACTTTTAAGTGATGAAAGTACCCAGATCTCCCACATAGCTTCTGCACTGGGTTCTTCTCCTTGAGCATGTTCACCAGTGATTTCCACCAACTAAATTGGCTATTTTCTGCTTTCTGGTTCAGAATTTTTATAAGACCCTCAAAAAATTTGTTACCATCATTTTACAGCCACGTCTTTCAAAAGGAAAGCTTACGGGCTTTTAATGCCAGTAAATCACATAAGGTGCAATGCCCTCTTTTTTCCTCCCACTATGACAATTTGACTGCAAAGTTTGGAGAACCTCCTCGGGATTTGCTATATATCACATTTGCCAATGCACTGTATTGGTCTGGGGAAGCTACCTCTCCTCTTGCACTACTAATCTTCAGACAGTTGGATTGTCACAATTGCCAGACATGTACTTACAGTGTGATACAGAATACTTGATTCAATAAGGAAATAAGTGTGTTCACCAAAGTATTAGTGACGGTAAAATTTGAAAGAAACATCCAATACAAACTTAGTCTATCATATGATATTTAGAATGTTATTAATACATGGCTTCTGTTAAAATGTTCATCTTTTTTATTCTTACCTGACAAAATCAGGGCAGTGACCCAAGGACAACTTCTTGTGACATATCAAATTTAACACGTTTTCAGTAAAATATTGTACAGCAACTTCTAACTTGTTAAATATTATTTCCTGTTCCATTTCTTCTTGCTAGAACATCCAAAAGCAGCACAAAAGTCTGGCATTTTGGTGCCAG
>JAQFJB010000011.1:4692658-4704110 GCA_029874875.1 Naso minor | reverse complement strand
GTATATGAGAGCGAACCAAGACAAATTCCTATCACTTGTTGATATGGCAATAAATGACTTGACTTGACTTGACTTGACTTGACTTAAAGTAAAGCTGCTCAAGCTGATGACCTCTTTAGAAGTATAAGAAAACGTGCTGGTCAGCCAGTGGAATGTTATTACATTCATTTTTTACATATCTTCTTCACAGGAGAGCGTTCCCAACTGCAACAATTGTTCCTGTACCAAACCTTGAAGTTAACAACACCTACATCAAAATGCTGTTTGTTGTTATCAGTTCAGCATTCAGTATAATCTCCCCCTGATGAAAGTAACTGGAAAACTTTGCACTCTGGGCATGAGTACAAAATAGTGTATCTGGATATTGGATTTTGATTGCGTTCTTTAGCCACTGCTCTTTATTCTTTACACATGACAGCTGCAGGTCCTCTAAAGGGGACAGCTACCTGGTCAAATTGTGGACTCTCACAAGTATTTGGGCACCCATGTTTGATTCTCACCATAAATTTAATGTAAGTACAGAATCACTTGTTAAGCTGGGCCAACAAAGAATACACTTACGGTGGAAGATCTACTCTTCTGCTGTGTCCAAACCCATTTTATGTACTGTCTACAAGTCTTATATTGAGAGTTTGTTAACATTTTCATTCATATGTTGGTTTGGCGGTATGTCTGTGAAAGACAGAAATAGATTAAATAATATTGTAAAAGTCTGTTCCAAAATCATCCAGCAGAGTGAGCTAAACTTTCTCTAGGAGCAAGGCAAAGGTGCTGTTAAACAAGATGACCATGTCCTGTCCAGTGAGTTTATTTTATTGCTGTAAGTACGGTACTACCAGGCACTTCTCAGAAAGACAAACCACTACTTCAATTTATTAATTTCCTCTGCCAATCAGCTGCTGAATGCAGAGTAGCTATCCTAAATGATGGGTTTCACTCTTCTCTTCTGAATGTAGCTTGCTATGTTAAGGCACTTTGTTATTGTTATTATCAAATTTTTTCTAACATATTTTTTTTTTACCTCCACACTTTGAGCACCCTTCTATAAAAGAGTATACTTGAATTTGCTGTTTTTCTTCCTTGATCACATGTATTTCCGTGAGAATGGGACCCCCCCACCCCATCAGCCAAAGCAAGGAGCTGATTGTTAATGTTACAAACAAGGTGGGAAGTCTACATAAATAGAACAGAGGTGGAGCAGGTTAAGAGTTTTATGCTCCAAGGGATCAGCATCACAGCAAATCGGATATTGACATAATATATATCTAAATTGGTTTTTAAAAAAAGCCTAAAAATAACTTTATTTCTTAAGAAAACTTAGTTAAAATAAAATTCTTTGCCAAGTTGCCCTTTTCCAGAAAAGTGACAGAAAGTATTCTGAATGGAAACATCATAAGCATGGGATGTGCACATCCCAAGACAGCAAGGCTGTGCAGCTGGGGATTTAAACTACCAAGAACCTCGTTGGTACCCAATTACTGAGCGTCAGTGGTATCAGCAAGGTGAGGTGAGGTGACTGCAAAGGGCCCAAAAGGTATTTAAAGACAATACCCACCCCAGCCACAGCCTGTTCACCCTGCTGCCATTTGGAAAGAGATATAAAAGCATCAGCTGCAGAACGACCAGACTAAAGGACAGCTTTTATCCCAGAGCTGTGAAATTTTTCAGCCTGTCCTCCTCATTCATGTGTAGGTTGTTTGAATTTTCATGAATGTATTAATTATTACATTATATATGTATTATGCACAATACATTCACTTCATTACACAGTTGACTATTAGCACAAGGGAAATACAATTATATTTTATTGTACACCCTTGTTATAAAACGCCATCAAACAATCTTGAATCTCATGTCGCATTTCCTTGTCAGAACCTCTAAAAGACACTGACTGGTTTAATAGTTTAGTGGTATAAAGTTTTTCATTGGTCACCTAGATGGAAGTGCTATAGCAGGCTTTCTGTGATCAGTAGGAGTGCTTTTGCTCTTTTCTTTTTTTTGAGTGTCATCCACACAGTGTATTGAGTTAAAACTCTCACTTAAGGTTTGTGAAGACTTGTCAATTGTCTACATTATTGAGTGTCCAGAAAATCAAACTGAAATTTGCTGTGAGATTTGTCATCATTCGCTGTCATGCACTATGTAGTATGATATAAATAGTTATACAGAAAAAAAAATCAGTGTAAATCAGAAAATTGTTGAACATCTGCTTGACATGTGTCAAGCAGGGTGAGGGGTAGGGGTAACCATAACCCTAACCCTAAGGACTTTTCATGTAGGAACAATGCTTTATAAATGATGAATTTAGTAATTATTAATGCTTAACTAAAGCTTAACTAATGCCTAAATGTGTGTAGTTATTATAGTGTTACCTAGAACTTTATTTAGTACTTTAGGCCTATATATTTCTTCTTCTTCCTCTTCTTCTTCTTATTCTGCTGTTTACTAGTGCGCATGCGTCCTGTGGTTTACTTCCCACATGTATTTGATTCTAAGATTACATAAAGTGCTACTCTGAGTCTAACAATAACATAACGTGGTAAATAGAGATGTCACAACAAGCAAACACACTACTGTTTAGAGCTGGTGGAAAATCTATCTGATGTCTGTAGGTGGAGGCAGGCTAGCACTTCCCACTGATGACCAGTAGTTGAGCTAAGCTAATTAGCGGTGGATTGAGCCCTGCCTGTTTCTTCTTTATTACTGCACAGAACTCGGGAGTGAGGCAAATAACAACAAGGGAAAAAAAGTTGGTGCATCCTTTCAATTATTTCATAATAACAACAAGGACAAAAACAAAGTAAAAATAAACCAGTGAAAATTACATTACAAGGATAATGGTGGCTAATTTTTACTGAAATAGTTAATTCCACCGGGAAATGTCTTCAAACTTCTCATCTGTGCCGACAGAATGTTATGATAAATCTAACTGCTCTGGTAAATGACTAACCTACAGTACATTCAGTTGACGTTACTATCAGCATTTGTTAGCATTCATCTTTGGACTATAAAGTGATACAAATTTAGTTAAATCCTCAGGAAGTAATTTTGAAACTGAAACAAAACAAAACAGGTATTTTGAAAGAAGCTAATGTTTTCCCGTATTTGAGTGTAAAAATGTCAAAAAGACACACAGGTAGACTTTAAAACAGGGATGATAGCTTTGTAAATTTAAAAAAAGTGTGCTCAGAAGTAAATCACAACACTATGTAGATACAAACTTTTAGAATAAACCGAATACCAGCCAAGGTACTAATGACGCAATAAGAGTTAGCTGCAAGTGCAAATAAAACATCACTTTGTTAGCATGATCATCAGTCTATCTGAGCAAGAGACTGAACCTTTTTCCAGGTCCTGACACCAAGCTGATGCAGAACAGCGGAAAGACAACATTCAAACGGACAAGCATTGATCACCTGATGAATATCCTGGTGTTGTGTGTGAGTTTAATGTCCATGGACACACAGATACATGCATGAGCTAAGAAAATGTTTTCTTTGACACACACGTTAAACTCGTTTCACATCAAATACATCTCTAGGTACAGAAGTACACACATGCATGAATCACACTTATGTTAAACTTGCAATAAAGTGTTTCACATTCGTCAGTATTTTTGATGAAACTCTGCCCTTCCTGGACTCTTCTCTAAGTTGAAAATTAAACTTTAACATTCCTTTTAGTTATGAGATAAGCGCCAACCTGTAAGTGTTGCTTGTTTTCAGTCAAGTCAATTAAAGTTACTCATTACTTATTCCCATTGAGTTCACTCTTGCAAATACCTACATAAATCATTCAAATGCAGATAGATTTTTTACTGATTTATATCAATGCCATACTGGTTTGAAATACCAAGACAAACGACATCTTTTTTTTGCCTTCAGATTTTTGGTTTGCTGGCAACTTTGTGCACCTTTCTAGCTGTCGGCAATGCAATCTGGGAGGCAAAAGAGGGCTCAGTGTTCACAGCCTTCCTCCCTCGTGAAGCAGGGGTTGATGCTGGTCTCTCAAGCTTCCTCACTTTCTTTTCCTACATCATCGTCCTCAACACGCTGGTGCCCATTTCTCTCTACGTCAGGTCCGTTCTAGCAGAAAAAGATGATAAAATCAGAAAGCAACAAAAACTGTAGGGACAAGTTGGGAATCAATGTTGTTCTGCTTTTGTGCATCCTTGTTTTCTTCCCAATCTGTGGATGTCAGTGTGGAGATCATCCGTCTGGGGAACAGCTTGTTCATAGACTGGGACAGGAAGATGTATTACCCCAAGAATGACACTCCTGCTCAGGCTAGGACCACCACGCTCAGTGAGGAGCTGGGCCAGATCAAATACATCTTCAGCGACAAGACCGGCACCCTGACGCAGAATGTCATGACTTTCAACAAGTGCTCCATCAATGGGAAATGCTATGGTGAGCAGCTCTGCTCATACAAAAACCGCAGAGTTGAATAGACACACCACTTTGGGTTATATTGATTTAAAAGTGTATTTTTCTCTTATTCAGGGGAGGTGTTTGACTTAAGCGGAGAAAGAGTTGAAATCACAGAGGTAAGGGGCGAATATTGATACATGAGTATGTATTTTAGGGTTTTTTTGTAAAGTGTCTAAATTGTGCCTCTCTTTTTCTTTTTTGCAGAAGACAAAGAAAGTGGATTTCTCCTGGAACCAGCTGGCTGATCCAAAGTTTGTCTTTCATGACCACCATCTGGTGGAGACAGTGAAGGAGGGAGACCCAGAGGTTCAGGACTTCTTCCGCCTGCTGGCTCTGTGCCACACTGTCATGCCTGAGGAAAAGAGAGAAGGTGAGATTCCTCTAAGGGACATTTTTTATGACTGCAAAGGATTAAAACAGAAAATTGGCATTACTTATGTCCTGCCTCTTGAGATGAAAGAAATTTTGGGCGGTCATCCAAAATCCAAATAAAGGTTAGTCCTAAAAAAATCTGAATTCCTCTCTTTTTTTTTCTTTTTTTTTTCTCTAATATCTTTTTTCCTCTTAAAAATAACCACTAAACATTCCAATATGAGAATAATTGTTTGCTAATTTTGTTTTCAAAGAGTATTAAAGCCTTTATGTGTAAGTTTTAAGAAACAACTAACATGTAACTAGTGCCCTCCAGTGGCAGTTGAGTGAAACTGCTAAAAGTTATCACATCTGGTTGGGCCACATTTAAAAGAAAAACAAGAGAATTGAAGTTATTTTATTTATTTATTTTTACATATGTGTCTGTGTTTGTAAAACCTAAAATAAAGACAGTATGCAAACTACTTGAAAACCATAAGCAACTTTTTTAAACATTGTTTAAATGGGAAGAATTTTGTCTCAGGCTGTTTTATCCATATAAGCAGCTGAACAGTGAAACTTTGATCTCTATAAGCAGTTTCCACTGGATTAACATTTTCTCCTCTTTTCCTCTCGGTTCATCTTTATCTCCTGACAGGGGAGCTCTACTATCAGGCTCAGTCTCCTGATGAGGGCGCTCTGGTGACAGCAGCCAGGAACTTCGGCTTTGTGTTCAGATCACGCACACCAGAGACTATCACGGTTATGGAGATGGACAGAAAGGTCATCTACGAACTTCTGGCTGTTCTGGACTTTAATAATGTGCGCAAGAGAATGTCAGTCATAGGTGAGAAACAGTAGGAATCCAATATTTGTTTAATTTAAACGGTCAGTTGCCATTTCCAAAGGATATCTTGGTACATTTAAGGATACTCCAGTAACAAATTCAGATTATCCTTTTCAAGAGCTTAATTTGAATTAATGCAGTCTGTCATGAAGATGAATCCTTGCAAAAAGTTTATATATCAAACCTCATGACTCTTTCCTCATTAAGCAGCTTCCGCCATGTTTTGCAGTGCGCAGCCCTGAAGGAAAGCTGACTCTGTACTGCAAAGGAGCAGACACCATCATCTTTGAAAGACTCCATCCATCCTGTAACAAACTGAAGGACGTTACCACTGAACATCTTAACGTAAGTGATGTGGTAAAAAAAAGATTTAAAAAAAATATAGAAACTAAATTGTCAGGATTTTTGTGTTGAACTGCTTTGAATTGTCCCACACAAACAGGGGTATGCAGGCGATGGCCTCCGCACGCTGGCCCTGGCGTACAAGGACTTGGATGGGGATTACCTAAAAGAGTGGCAACAGCGCCACCATGAGGCCACCATTGCCTTGGAGGGACGAGAAGAGAGACTTGATGAACTTTATGAAGAGATAGAGAAAGACATGATGGTTAGTCCTCCCGCTGAATACTTACTATAGTAATAAACTTGGTTGGTGGTTTAGGTCCCTGAATAATATGCTGTACATCCTCATTAAATTTACAATGATTAGACATAAAATAAATTATAAAACACTATTTCTGATGATCAAAAAGATGTAGTGTGCAGATTTAAGTGCCAGGTAAACCAGCATCACTTTATGACCATGTTTTGTGTTTTACAACTTAAGCTTCAAATTTTTGCTTACGTATTAAAAATGCCTAAGTCCCGCCCTTATGCTTCCTGTCCATGGGATCTTTATTTTTTTTTTAAAAAAAGGAAAAAAAAAAGAATGCGATCCTATGGCACAAGGAAATTATTTTCTAGCCCTGTTTGGCTTGTGCCATGAGCTACACATGTGTTGATGGTTGGCAATTTCAGGAATAATAAAGTCGAATTTTGTCGTCAGACATTAAAGTAAAACGTTTTTGTGAGACAGTGAAGTGCATCTCCCATCTCGCACAATTTATGTCACCAAGGCTAACTTTAACTTAAGCACAACTTCCTCGGTTTCTTCAGGGCGAGGGAAAATGTATTAAAAGAAGTAAAAATCATTACAAGCGTGGACATGCTGAGACCTGCAACTAAGCAGAGAGTTAGTCAGTTCTGTAAGAGATCATTGTTGAGATGTTACTCGATTAAAGAATAAATATAATTGGAAAATTTCAGAAAAACCTCTGAATTAATCACAGACTGACACCTTTTCGTATTGCCACTCTGTATTCTGTGATTTTTAGCTGTTGGGAGCAACAGCTGTGGAGGACAAACTGCAGGACGGCGTGCCACAGACCATTGAGCAACTGACTAAAGCTGACATCAAAATCTGGGTGTTGACTGGAGATAAACAGGGTAAGTGTCACATAGCATATATTCCTGTTCAAATTGCACATTCCAAGATGGGTTAAGTAGTACATTAGTATAATGTAAAGTCTATTCCCATATTTTCTCACCGTTCATCTCAATGCGTCAAGAGCCCCAGCCGCATAACGTCCAAGGGTTTACACAACGCATCTTTACATCCCTTGTCACTTGCAGAAGAACTCAGAGTTAGAGACTGCCATGTTTGGCATGTTTGAAAGATGTATTGCTTCACATTTAGGGTAAATATCAATGTCTTAAAACAGAGACGGCGGAGAATATTGGCTATTCCTGCAACATGCTGAGAGAGGAGATGAAAGAGATTTTCGTTGTGGCTGCCAACACGGCTGAAGGAGTCAAAGAGGAGCTACAGTGAGTCAGAAGCAACTGACGTGGTATCTGCTGATCAAGGGCGGTTCAAGGATACTGGACTAAAAGAGTATCATTTATTAATACAAATACAGTGAATCTGTAGTAAATCTCTTAAAGGAAACAGGAAATTCTTCATTACCGACACTCCAAATGACCGTTTAGATGGCCACTGACAACAGCTATGAAAAGGAGTGTGGCTAAATAAAGTTTATTATTAAATGCAATTAACTGTTATTGGTGTACAATCGTAGGCATATCTTTTGGCAGGTAATGTATTTATGTTAAATCATGTCTTCCTTTCAAACTACTCATTTAAACAATAAAAAATCAAAACAAATTCAAATGAAATTTCAAAGCTTTCTATTAACTTATCCGACCGTCTCCATGTCCTCCCGTTTTAGGAATGCAAGACGGAAAATGTCTCCAGAAGCTGCAGAAGAGCCATCTGTTATCAAAGCCCGTGCGGGCCTCTTTTGGCTCCAAAAGACTCAGACTGTGCTGGATGATAAGGTGGATGGAGACTACGGCCTAATTATAAATGGGCACAGTCTGGTAAGGAGACTTTTTCAGGTGCATTAACACTTCCAGTGGCTGTTTAGTTTACAGGAACTTTGGTCCCTTTGTCTCCACATTTCCTTAATTCAAAGTCCTGTTGCTAAAATTTCACTACACTGGTGGGGACTACATTGTACAATGAGAACATAGATATAGATACTTTACAGATAATAATTTTTAGACTTGATACATGTAAATGTAACTACATTCAGACTGACCAAAACAAAATGAAGGATTTTTAATTTTCTCTAGAACTGACTTTCTAAAGCTACAATTAGACAGGACAAGCAAAAGCCTGCTGTCAAACCATTTGTTGTCTATGTGTTGCGCAGCGCAAAAGCAGATCTGCGCCCCGCTAGGCTGAGCAAAGCCAGAGGGTTGCTATTTGTGCACCCAAGTCAAATCAAATTTAACTTTAACAGCACACTGCATTCCATCTGAAAGCCCCTTAACAATATGTAGAGTACGATTATTACCTTTATCTAGCTGTCAGGTTTAAGTTTTTCAAGGGTAGCATTAAAGGGATTTGACTCGTGACCTCATTGCTGTCCATGAATCCCCTCTTCCTTTTGTCCTCAGGCCTTTGCACTGGAGAAGAACTTGCAACTGGAGCTGCTGAGGACAGCATGTATGTGTCAGACAGTGATCTGCTGCAGGGTCACCCCACTGCAGAAGGCACAGGTGGTTAAGCTTGTCAAGAAATACAAGCAAGCTGTCACTCTGGCCATTGGGGATGGGGCCAACGATGTCAGCATGATCAAAGGTAAAATTATTTGAATCAGACACATAACCACAAGGACCATGGAGTTGTATTTGTACAACTAAAAAAGCTGGATAAAGTTTGTGAATCCTGTTCTTCCTTTCCTTTCTGTCCTACAGCTGCTCATATCGGAGTCGGTATCAGCGGTCAGGAGGGGATGCAGGCAGTTCTTTCCAGTGATTTCTCCTTTGCTCAGTTCCGTTACCTTCAGCGCCTCCTGCTGGTGCACGGTCGCTGGTCCTATCTGCGCATGTGCAAGTTCCTACAATATTTCTTTTACAAGAACTTCACCTTTACCTTTGTTCAGTTCTGGTATGCCTTCTTCTGTGGCTTCTCTGCACAGGTGAGGGACAAGTTATTATTTAACACAATTTAATGGATTACATGTGATGTGAAAAAAATAATGAACCTAGAAAGGCATGAGTAACCATAAGAATGCTGCATATTAACATGTTGAATATGTGCTCCAATTGCATTGTTATGATGATGTCAATTTATGTAGTGCTTAAGATTGGATGTAAAGAGGATTAAAGCTTATTAAGATACACATAAAAATACAAAAAGTGCATATACACAGAGTACAGAAGTATGCATGTAATGCAATGTTCAGGAGATGCTCAATACAACATAAGGATTGTGTAAAATAATGCCCAAAATTTGCCAGAGAGTTGAACCACAGCTCTCACAGAGACAAAAGCCTGACCAATACGCCGATACCAACACCGATATTAGGGTGTAAGAAAATTTTGATGTCAGATAAACTGGCCAGTATTATATACTCATAATATCGGCTGAATGTGGTTATTAAATACTTCTGACAAATACACATATTTGAGACAGGATATCTTACATTTTAACAAATTTAGTTACAAACATCAGTAAATACTTCACTTATTAGTTATTAATTGATGGACTGCCCTCTGCAGGACAAACTACTTAATTACACCATTTTAAATCTACAGTCCAGGCATTTTCTCCACCTAATATTGGCTCATATCAGACAACATTTACTTTAATATCAATGTATCTGTGATAGGCCAATATCAGCCCATAATAACAACAAACTGATGTGTCGGTCGGTCCCTACACAAAACCCTACATCCCCACACATTGCTCAACAAGGGGGGTTACACAGTTGCTATTAAATGTAACAATCAGAAATACAAACATTGTTATAAATGCTTTATTGACATGTTTTGCTGTTGTCTTTGTTGTTCTCGTTCATAGACTGTGTATGACGAGTGGTTTGTCACTTGTTACAACTTGGTTTACACAGCTCTTCCTGTTCTTGGCATGAGTCTTTTTGACCAGGTAAAGTAAGAAAATTAGTCATCCTTTTACTTACACAAACCTCACGCTTTACCCTCAATTCAATGCAGTATTACAGTATTTATGGAGGTACAAACAAACACAACAGGAGGTGCCTTTTGGACACAGATTGACCCTGATGTCAATCTGGAGTGCATCATGAAACGAAGATGCACTCCAGCTAGCATGTTAAAGGGATAGCTCAGTATTTTTGAAGTGGGATTGTATGAAGTAGCCAGTATTTTATCAGTGCTAGCTGGGCTGCTAGTAATGTTTTCATGGTTTTAGTACTTTTTTATTATTGCATTTACATTTTTGGCTTGGGAATTTAACCATTTCACCATAGTTATGCACTGGCACCTACAAAAATAGAAATATTTTGAACTATTAAACCAAATGTCACCACTATTGACCTCTTTGCAACTCCAACAACATATGTGTTTGAAAGAATTAGTTTGAAATACTCAATAGCTCAACTTTTCATCCGTTCATTTGTTTCCGTAGGATGTGAATGACCGCTGGAGTCTCCAGTATCCTCAGATTTACACTCCAGGCCAGCTGAACCAGTACTTCAGTAAGAAAATCTTTGTGCTCGGTATGCTGCATAGCTGCTACAGCTCCCTCATTCTCCTCTTCATCCCATGGGCCGCCATACAAGACACCGTGAGAGATGACGGGAAGGACATTGCTGACTATCAGTCCTTTGCTGTATTGGTTCAGACCAGTCTGCTGATTGTGGTCTACATTCAGGTGAGGAATACAGTACCGGATATTTAATACACTAGTGGATTAGCTAAAAATTGCGCATTTGGGTCTTTTTTCTTTTTTTATGAATGTCTTCATAATGACATACTGTGATGACATACTCAACAGTCACCACAACAACACAACATTTTGTGAATAAGAATGTGTACGGAAGTTTAAAAAAAAGTTTTTTGCTCATTATCTTTTCAGTTGGGTCTGGACACCTATTACTGGACAGCGGTGAACCAGTTTTTTGTATGGGGTAGCCTGGCTGCTTACTTTGCCATCACATTCACCATGTACAGCAACGGCATGTTTTACATTTTCACTTCGACATTCCCTTTCATAGGTGAGTGGACTCAGCTCATTTCTCTTAGCCTCCAAAAGACAACATATCTACCGATTAATGTTAGGGGTGTAACAATAAGTTTCAACAACGATATGATGAGTATACGATAAATGGTTGGCGATATGATACAAGAACAATGTGGGCTCATTTAGAACAATATGATGTGATACGATTCAATGATATGAAAACGATAAAGGAACTTTTTTTGCCCAAAATAAAGGGAAAGAAAATGCTTATTTCTA
>JAQFJB010000011.1:4656228-4669221 GCA_029874875.1 Naso minor | reverse complement strand
GAAACTGAGAACTGTACAGAAAAACAGAGGAAGTGAGTGTTAAGAGAAATATGTGTCTTAAATTAAGATTAAATATACTGAGAAACCCAAGGCAAGACTAATAAATTTGAAGTAAAGAAAGAAAAATAAAATCAAAGGAAATAAATTAACTGAATAAACAGCACAGAGATGGTACAACACAGAGATGTGGAAAGAATTAGACAAAAACTGTGAGCAGAAGCGAGAAAAGACTTAAAAGGCAGACGAAAAGGTCATGGACTGTACGCTGAATTTATGCCAGTAAGACAGAATGGAAAGCCAGTTTGGGTAAGAACTACAGGGGGAAGGGCAGATTAAAAACATGCACAGAATCGTATCATCACAATGTGACTACTCTTTTTCTCATCCATCTTTTTGAAAAGTTTGATCTGCAAATAGGGATTCAAAAATAGTAAGAAACTGTAATTTTCAATGTGGTTTCACTGGTGAAAGGTTGGCAAGTTAGCAAAGGAAAACTTCACAAAACAAGCAACAAAATGTGGAGCTATTACACTATGGCTCACGTGAAATTCAAACACGTAATTCAAATCACATAAATCAGCTTCAATCTATAATCAATCAGGCCAACTCTTGAAAGAAGACATCAATAAACTGTGGCCACAAGCAGCTGCAGGGTCCATTTCTAGTCAAATGTTCTGTCAAACCTTGGGGAGGGGATCAACTTTGGGTCTGAAAACTATAACAAGCTCATAAAAAGATTCACATTAGCTGCTCTCATGGGCACGTGTCTTTCCAGGAAAAATCTTTTCACTCACAGAAAGTGAAAATATTCAGTAGCAAACTGGTTTTGTTGGCGTAAAAAAAGATGAACTGGGCTGTAAAAGCTTTCATAACTAGAAGCACAAGAGTGAGACCAGCAAAAGTTTTTAGCCACACTAGCACTTCACAGGGATGGCAAAGTCAGTGAGATTGCCAGTCAGTGACTTTAGTACAGTATAGTTACATAAGTTAATGGGTATTTGTGAATACAACTTAAATGATAATGCTGTTATTTTTCTCATCAACAAATCCCATAAATAACAAATGATAAATGAAATAAACAAAACTTGTCCAGCAAATTATTGAAGCACATGAGCCACATCTTCTTAAATGGCAAATGGGCTCGGTGCACAGACAGGGAAGAGAATTCAGAGGAAAAAAAACTGACTTTGACAATGCTGATTTCAGTCATTTCATAATATTTATTGTCAATAGATTAAACATCGTAGGGCAGCTTTTTTTCTTAATATGCACATTTTAAGAGGCCATTCATATCTGACACTGTGGACTGACATGTGAATGTGTGTTTTGTTCTCTTCTTGTTGGTCTTTACTAAATGAGCAGCTGTGGAGCTTTCATGGAAAAATGTCACCACTTTCCCAGCCCTCCCCTCCCCAGGAGGCAGGATACCTGTTTGAGTGAGACTGCCTTCCTGACTGAAAGTATGCAGAATGCATCCGGACTGTAGCTCCACCCTTGTTACCCCTTTAGTACTTAAAGTATTTTATACACATATAGTCTGTGTATTCTGTGCCCTTTATAGCCTCCAGTATAGCATTGCATTCAACAGTGTAGTGCAAGCGAAGCTCTTGGAAAGACGTAATATTGACCTTTAGCTTGCCAAAATGTGCATGGTGTAGCGTATATCAGATACTGGTCGCATCATATGGTTTGAAGAGATACCTGGCTTGCTGTCAGCCATAAGACAGGAGTTAACATCCATAAAATCATCTTTAAAAAACTGTTTTTGTCCCTTTGCACTTAGCTACAGCAATCTGACAACTAGCAAGCTTGTAGCTAGCTTGCACTAACATGTCACTGACATGTTAGCATGTCACAGCTAAGGTTTCCAGCCACAGAATCTCGTAAATCACCGTATTACATGAATTAGAGAAACAGTTGACTTGTTGTTTAGCTTATTTGATAAAAATTAAAGCAAAACATTTCTGGTGCGATTAACAGGTTTTGATTAAACGGGTCTGACGGAGCCAAAGACTGCGGTAGGCTAACGTCCTTAAAAACGATGCAGTCAGCACAGATGACATTGACGACTATGCTAATGACATTAGCAGAGCGCCGGAGAAATGTTGACACAGACAATGTGTGTGTGTGTGTGTGTGTGTGTGTGTGTGTGTGTGCGTGTGTGTGTGTGTGCACATAAGACTGTGGAAGACAGACCATCATGACATCACTGTTTCCACAGGAAATCATGTTCCCAAAACCCTGGCTTTCCACTCTGTAGCCTACCTCATACACAACTCACTTCTCTCTCTGTTTTCTATGATAGTAGCAGCAGTGAGCTGAATCACTTTTTCACATTTTCTTCCAGTGCTGTTTTTTCCCACCAGCAGCAAGGATGAAGTCATATCATTTTTGTTTTTTACTTGTATGGTTCATGACTTAAAGGAAACTTGAGATGTACTACAAGTTGGATTGTTGTTTTTTCCAACAGAAGAATTGGTCGCAGGAACTTTGTGCTCACTTAAGTAGCCTAAACCCCAAAAATCTGGAGAAACAAAAACATGAAAGAAACCTTTAGCACATCATCATCACTGATGGGAACTATGGCCAAAACTACCCAAGAACCATATTGTGTGAAACTAATTTCCCTTGATATTCACTGAGCCGCTCATTCCCTTCAAATGAAATCCAAATAGAACAGAATGACCTGGGAACCTTTTAATTAAGTAGTAATTATCTAATTTAATCTGCAAGGATTTAATCATCAGTTAAGAAAAGAAAATGATGAGGAAAAATGAGACAAAAGAGAGGAAGTACGGAGTAAGGGGATACGGAGGAGGAGAGGAATGGGAAAGGGTAGAGAGATAAAGTAACTGATACGATGACGATAATGATAAATGCAGATTGCAGTCTGGGTCACATACAGTGCAGCACACAAGTCTGCCTACACAAAAACACACACCTGCGCACACCCACATCCATTATTCTAGTTTGCTTGGCTGCACACTTGCACATACACACACATACACACACACACAAACACACACACGAAAATGACTACAGGCACACGCAAATAAGATAATTACCCTGTGGCCATAGAAGATACTGAACAAACATTCAGATCCAGTCATTTGCAGATGAGAAATCCCACATCTCTGTGATGTGTGTGTAAAGTTGATATGTGAAATCAAAGCAGAGTTTCACCAATCCTGCAATCACTGCAGGATGTAATGGTTGGTTAGAATATCACAGCAGTACTTGAGTAATATCTGGTTGCTGCAGAAAATAAAACAGATGACGGGGAAAGGAGGACAGACAGTCGTTTCTTTTCCATTCAGCTAAATATGTTTATGTCAAATCTTTCCTTCTCTGTCCTCGAGCTCCTGACAGTGACGCTGACCAAGTGCTGCCATCATAGAAGAGCTTAGAGTGAGGAACCACAGGTGAATCCAGTGCATAAGCTTTTTTATTAACTCCCCAATGTGCTCAATTATTAGTGCACTTATCTGATAGGACAGTAAAAGCAAAGGTTAGGTTGCTGTGGAAATTGCCATATTGAGGATGGGTAACTTTTGCTCTTGAGTATTGTTGTAGCTAGATGGTAACCCAAGACTTGCAGGTGATATTTTAACCTAAATCATGATCTGTCCTCACAGAGAAATTATGTATTTTTCATCCTGGGCCCTGTTTCCCAGTGAGTGTGTGTGTGTTTGTGTTTGTGACTGATGGGGACAACTATTTTGGAAGCTGCTCCACCACTGAGGAAGGCAGACAGCAGCCGGGAAATGAGCTAGAATTGGATTCTTAGATGCAAATGTGCCAGGTCAAAGTTTGTTCACTGATAGCGCTTGTTTTTCCAGCACTGACCAGCTCAGAACGAAAGTGTAAGTAATGAAAGTGTAAGTTTCTGACAACAGCATGCAAAGCATTTCTCCTACCCTGCACTTGTTCCTGGCTGTGTATAAGCAACTCTTGTTCTGAAATCTGGTCGTCGGTCGTCTTCTGTATATTCAAGCTCAAATATAAGCGGCCATCAAAATCGTCATCACCCTCATAGTGACACTGAAATCTATGACACAAAACTCCCAACTTTAACGACCAGTTCAGATCCGCTTTCAGTCATGGCTGCTCTGTTATCTTCCTGCGACACATGACATCCAATGAGAACGAGACTCCAGAAGGAGATTTGATTACGCACAAGCTGGACCAAGTAAAGGGTGAGAGAAATGCGTCAGCATGCTGTTGTCATAGACTTACACTATTAATCTGAGTTGGCCAGTGGTGAAAACGAGTGCAAGCATTATAATGATGCACATTTTGCCCCAAAGACTCCCGTTCTAGTTCTTTTCTTGGCTGCATCCAATCAGTTTCCATCAGTCACACACACACAGGTTTGCACAGATATTCTTGTTGGGACTTTACATTGACCTCCATTTGTTTGTACAGCGTACCCCTTACCCTTACCCTAACCCTAACCTTAACCAGTTTATGTCTTTACCTAACCTTTATCTAACCTCATTTTATACCTTACCCCTAAACTGAACCAGAACCTCAGAAATCAAGTCATGCTGAATTAGGACCGGTCTTTGGTCCCCATGAGGACTATTGGTCCTCACATAGTCAGTGTTTATGCCAGAGTGGTCCTAAATAGGTGACAAAAAACTAGTAGACACACACACCCAAAAGGGCGCAGAATGAAAAAAACAAACAAACATAGTTCTCCTTTAATCCCAACCAGAGCCTAACTACTTTAACCAACCATAAAACATTATTAGTTTGTGTAGTTTGTAAGTGCAAATGAAGGTACAACACGTACAGTCTCATGAAAGTTTCACATGTCTGTGGTTAGGAGCTAGCAGTCCAGTTACAACAATCACTGTTAGCTTGGGAGCTACCCATGTAAGAACAACCACCAACTAAGAACGAGACACATTTTTTTTCTCATCCTTGCAAGCTCTCGCTGTGTTTAAATCAAAGGAGAGACCATTTCTTGTCCCTTAATGAAACTGAGAGAGTTGGCAAATTTTCAACTTCAGCTGCCATTAAAACTCACATGACTTTGTAATTACCGTTAGTCTGCTAGCAGAAAATGGAAACCATGTGTTTCTTTTGTGTGTCTCAGATGAATAGAAAAGAAAAAAAACCCTTAATTTTCACAGGGAAGAAGCCATTAGCCAAAATATTCAACCTGTTCTAATCTGTGGGGAATGATGGCAAACATTTTTTCCACACTGATCTTTCTGACGGATAATACTCAGACATGCGGGGAGGATGAAGCGCAGAGGCAGGGAGGGAAAAACAGTGAGAGATGACTTTGACGCCAGGGATCAAAGTGTGTTTTCCCCTCTGACCTCAGGCTGAACCAGTAATGAAAGTGATGAAAACCTGACTATGACTTATTTCTATATCCAAACTTTTAAGCAAATGGTTTAAAACAATATTGCTCTTGTAAAATGAACTATTGTTTGGCCTGTAGTTATAAAGTCTACAGGGGACATACTTTTGGTTTTTTGTAACATCTTTTTTTCCCCTCTTTGCTATTCATTTTAAATTGTGGAAACATGAAAAGAGTGTGAGATGGTTGCAGACCAAGTAAACTTTTTTCTTTTTTTTTTTTTTTTCTGAATGTCTCCATTCTTTGCAACATCATCTGGAACTGAAACTTCAGAGGCTGTTAAGTTCAATAATGTTTTGTGCACTGTAAACTGTGATCTAGATCCAGTGATTACACTCATCTTTTCCACTGATCCAACTGTCAAGGTCAGTCCTAACAAAGCTTCCTAAAAACAAACTAAGATTCTGGTGTTGTGCATGCGGTTAAAGAGCATCTGACAGACATTCAAAGGCTTACAAATAATCCAAGAAACTTGACGATGAGTGCTCTCAGTATTTAGAAATCAAGCAGCTGGCTTGAAACCAATCCAAATAATATGTTTAATATTTGAAATTTGTCACATTTTAACTTGTTTTTCTCCCTTCTTTGTTTTTAATCACACATCTCAGTTGTAGCAAAGACAGAACTGCCCATTTTTTCAGTCACTCTTGGTGTGTATGGTGTATGCCAGTTGTGTTTTGATTTGTCTCTCCTCCATTCTCCCCTACTCTTGTCTGTGCTCTCTCATTTCCCACGGCTGCCTGCACTCACCAATCAACACACCTGCCTGCAATCAAGTCATCTACCCTGCTACGTAAGAAAAAGATCAGCAGTCATTCCCTGTTTCTGTTAAGTATTTCCTGATTGTTTCTGTAAATGGCTTGTTCTTGCCAGTTTTGCCAGTTTTTGCCTGCTTCTTTTTGCTATGCTCAGCCTGATTGTCCTCTGTTGTCTTGTCCTGGATCACCAGCCAGTAACTCTGCCAGCCCTCCCCAGTCTGAGTCACCACGCCACCCGGATCATCTCCACTTCCACGTGTCACCACCAGCACAGAGCACTTAAGCACAATAAAGACTCTTTTGTTTGTCTGCATTTGGGTCCCGAGTAACAGTAAAGGGATATTGAAGTCCAGTGAGAAGCTCTAGCTTGTAGCAGTAATATTGCTAACAGTGACTATGCAAAAAGTAAACTGCAAAAAGTGAGAAACAATGTCCTGAAGTACCAGAAATGGCCATGCAGATTAAAATTGCAGAAGACCCTAAAAACTCTACAATTAGCATTAGAGATCAGAGGTTAGAAATGGCAACTTTTTTTTCATTTAATGCCATTAGTTTGCACCTGTCAACAAGCCCCACACTGCACTCTTAAACCAAGTCAAACTAATCAACAAAGCATTAACCACTGAACCTGACAAACATTTACACAATTCATTTAACAGCCATAAACACACACAAACCGTAACAGCCTTACCTTGGAGCTATTTGCTCGTTCTGTACAAACCACCCATTAACTTCCCGTACATCGCGCAGGTCTGAAACCATGGCTATGCCCAAAACACAAGAGTTAACCTTAATAGTTCAGTCTGTACTCTTTCAGTAAAAAGTGACTAGAGGAACTTTCAGTTTTTGTTGATACTAGCGGCCCCTTTGGACAAAAGCGGCAGTGACACAAGCGCCTACTGTCCTAAAGATCTTTGCTAGCGCGTGCCAAGCGGGCAGAACTTGGCATAACACTGGCAATGTGTGCATTTGATTTGAAAACGAGTGAAAGAGAGACCAGAGGATGGATTGCGAGCAGGATATGTATTTATATGTGACTAGGAAATAAGTTGAAAGTCAGTTGTATGGCAGAAATGTCCCCCCGAGACCTGTTACCTCTATTATCTGTAGTTGCACAGCCATTTGCATTAAGGTTACACGCTAAGGTGCAAACTAACAGCCGTAGGCATAGAATAAAATTACAACATTGTCATTGCACAGGACAACAAACTTAAAAAAAACAAAACAAAACATTGTTCCATCTGAGTTCACACGATTTTGGAACCAATCACGCGACTGTTTCATGAATACTTAAAAGTTCCTCATAGTCACTTTAAGGTTACCTTTTTTTTTTTAAGGATCTACCAATAAACTCTTAGAATTTTGGTTTGTTTTCTCCCACTTGCAGGAAACCCATCAGTGGAAATAATAGCAACCGTGGTAGTTGCTTCTGTCTGTCTTTATCATTCCTACTTTTTATCATGTTTGTCTGCAGGCTTTAATGTAATTATGAGTATTGATTTGTGCTGCTTGCTCACATGTAGATAATGGAGGAGTGAAGAGAATAATCTGCAGGATGTGCAATGAGGATCACTGTCAGGACAGTGGTTGGGTTGTGATGAGTTCATGCTTTTATAGAGGGAAAACATCTCATTCTCTTCCTCCCTCATAGGTTTATTTGCTGCCTCTGCCAAAATACATGTTTTTGTAGGATCTCTTTGCTTGACTCAGCTTTCTTCCTGTGCGTATTAGTCTGTGGATACACATGCATCATGTACATCTCTTTCCTAGTTTTCCGCTCTAAATCTTTGTTGTATTGCTTTTGTTTTTATTCACTTTTTCTACATTTTGAATGTCTTATGTCTTCTAAATGTGTAAGTAACAGTATTTATCGAGTCTGTACAAATAGCGCTCTGAGACATTTTAGTGGTTGTCTACTCAGTGTCGAACAGTGCACAAAATATTCCATCCACGGGTCACTGAGGGTGTTTGATGCATTTCTTAAGAATAAAAATGCAGTTCTGGTAGAGCTAAAATAAATTCAGAGCCTTCTCAATAAATACACAGTTGTTCATCGACAGATGCATACACACAGCACACACATGGCTATAGACACAAACATTCACATTCCAAACAAACCTGCATGCTCCTACATGCTAAAGTAGGACAGTTAAACAATTATTTCCTCTTTAAATAATTACAGTGGTGATGTGTATATCTGCTCTTCCCATACACTGAGAACTGCTGGCCTAAAAAACACACTTCTGATTAAACGAACCTTTGGGATAGTTGGGGCTGATGAGCTTGGGGACAAATACTTTGCTTTCATGATGCTCTAACATTTAAAGTGTAGCTTTGGCTCTCCCTCAGAAGTACAATGAGTGCAAGTGGACAGCAAGGCTCAGTCACTCAGATAAAAACTTTCCAGGTTTCAAATGAAATGGGGACAGAAAGAACATGGTGTTTGACTTGCCAATTTAAGATTATTCAATTTAAGTGAGAAAACCTGCGTTATATAGTGACATATTTCTTTGATGTATTCCATTACAACCCCATTTTTGGTGTTACACTTTCACATCTGTACAATAACAATATGAGGTGCACCTTTGAACAAATGTCACGTAAAGCATTTATGTTTTTTGTTTTATTTCAGTAAATCTGGGTCAAGGAATTGGTACAACCCCCTGAACAGGTATGACCCAATAAGTCGATGGTGTCACCCGACCTTTTGCAGGAAGGGAAGAGAGCCACCTACATTCTAGTCCTATTCTAATCAAGTTGACGTGCCAAGTCTCCGCATCTACAGCTTCCTTTGCCCTCATGAGCTGCTCATTGGTCCAGGACATGTTCTTCTCTAGGCCGTTTTTTTTTTTTTTTTTAAAAACATTTTTAAGGTAATAGGCTATATCACCAATTCTTCATTTGGTTTCATCATTCAAATGTACAATGAATTGGAACCTGGAGCTGCTCAGCTGTTGCAATATTAAGGAATCTGATCTGCTGGAAATGCTTCAGTCCTTTGAATTTTGCTCTGACTTGAAAGTCCGTGAGAAAGGGAAACTCTTTGCTTTGCAGTGTATTTACCCTGCAATATAACTTTTTAATAATATAATAACATACAACAATAACATCCACATTTGGTCCTCCCGAGTCTGTATGCGTGGATGGTAATGTCGTTGACCTGCCTCAAAGAGTGACGAAGAACTCATTGACAGATAAAGTCAACGGGCTCATTTGACCTTGTGACACCCAAACACAGAGACATATGCTCTCTCTATTTCTCTCTTTCATTCTCTCTGTGTCACACACTCACACACACAGACGAGAGTGAGTGACATTCTCATCACTGCTTTGACGGTGGGTGATCTGCTGCGGTTGACCTCCTATTGAAGTTAGGTGCTAAATGTCACCACTTTGATGTAAAGCACAACAGCTCCTGTGTGTGTGGCTGTGTGTGTGTGTGTGTTGTCACACATTCTTAACATACCACAAAGAATGTCACACAGAGTTACATGCAGACCCCCTCCTTTATCAGCCATATGTTAGGGCAAATCTCCACTACCACTAGCACACACACACACACACACACACACACACACATACACACATACACACACACACAACCATTGTTGCTATGTTGCACAACTCTTGCAATGCTCTAATCTACGTTACTTCGTACTTTTAGACAATTCCACTGAACTGGCTCGTTTGTTGATGGCATCCGTTTTCACCAGAAACTTCAGTTAGTGTAAATATTTACTCCAGCATCAGACTTTGACATTTTCAGCAGACAAAAAAACTCCTTGTACTGAGTTCTTAATTAGATTTGTTTTCTTCCTTTGTCATATTGAGTTATACTCCAGAACCCCACATTCAAGGAAAACAAGACAGAGCTACACAGAGTCTGTCTGTGAGAGGAATCACTCTGAAGTCTGTTTATGCATGATCAGTTGTTTGGCAAGAACATGAATATATGTCCGTCAGTCTGTCCGTCAGGGAACAGATTGCAACACAACCATGCAAAATGCAATCACAAAACTTTACAGGTGTGTAGCATGAAGATGAATCCGGTCTGACACAGGGCACTGAGTACTCATGGGTCAGAGTGTCAAGATGTTGACGGGGGTTGTGGCTGCTTATCTCTGGTTTCAATTTACATCTCATTTCACATTAAATCTCCCTTTCAACTCATGTTTCTTTTTAAATGAGTAACATTACTTATGTGTATTAATTTTTTAGTTTTTCAGCAATAATAAAAGAAAAGTCTGTCTTGGATTAGCTTTAGCGAATGCTAACTCTTAGCTCTAGGCACACTCAGATGACTGAATACTCCAGTTATAAATGGTCTAAAAGCCCAAACAGAATAATATTCTGTTTGTACGATAAAAACACCTCGAGGAGACTTTACAAAAGGCCAAATGACATTTTAATACCATCTTATGAACTGATCAAAAGAGAAACTATACTTCCTGGCTGTGGACATGCATGGGGACGTACAAACAAAGAACGGATAAACAAAAAAAAAAGAAAAGGCCTCTTTCATGCTGATGAGCACATCCAAAGAGTTTGTTTTTGATACAAACTCCTTCCTCCAACCACATACAAACTCTTGATAAAATAATGGCATTACTGTGCTACAGATGACAGACACCCATCTTCAGGGAACTAAATGAACATGCGCCAAAGAGATTCCGCTGCGCAGGTTGCTGCTGAAAGGTACACAGACGTATGACGTACTCATCACCTCTGCACATGTCACACAGCTGTTCTGATAGAATATGTCGCTGATGTTAACACCAGGCCGCCTTAGATCACATCCTATGTAAACGCTTGGCCCAAATGATTACCATTAGAATGAGAAATAGCGCGCACGTAACCGCAGCTACTGAAGCCTTAAAAGGTATTGAATGTCTGGGAATCTGGAATTAGTGACTGAACTAAAGAGACTGAACTAAAGAGAGCTGAAATGTGACTTTGTTGAGACAGACAAGGGGTTCTTTTACCTCTACGGGCAGGGACCACTTCCTCTCCACCCTCTCTCCCTTCCTCCCTCTCTGATTCCCTCCCTCCATTCCCCTTTTTAGGGGCTTTATATCTTCCCTCTCCTCCCCTCCTTTGCTCCTCTATCCCATGCCTCTCTCGCTTGCTCTCTTTCTCTGTCTGAAACATCTCTCCCTTGCTGACTCCCTCTTTCAGGATTCTGGCACAGGAACTGACATAGTGTATTTAATCCACAGGTCCTCTGTGTGTGTGTGTGTGTGTGTGTGTGTGTTAGCCAGAGGTCCTGTGGTTGCTGTGACTTCAAAGCTGAAACCAAAGTCTTTCCACAGTCTGCAGCTTCCCTATAAATCACACCAGCCATACTGTAAGGGAAGCACATATACACATGTACACAACCACAACAGAGAATAAAAAATGGAAAAAGGGGTGAAAGCTTAATAAAATCACTATAAGAACCGTAACATAGAAAAATAAATGTTGACCTATGCAGGAAGACATAGAAAGAGAGGAAGATAAAGCGAATGTGACGAAGCAAAAGAAGGTCAAAGTGGACTGGAATGATAGAAAGAAAAGTTTGTAGCAGAGGTACAGCAGTTGAGGAACAGCAGAAGAGGGCCAGTCTTTCATTGAATTTGCCATAGAATAAACAGGGTGTTGCCAGTCAAGCCCTAAGCGAATTTTTTTTTGTAACTAGATTCTTTCTCCTGTTATATATGCAACTATGCAGTTGAATCAAATGATTTCCCTTGTGTAACCAAAGTCTGATTCACCATGTCTGCAGCGAGAGAGACAGAAAACAGAGCATGGGGTTTTGTTTTGTTTTCGTTTTGCTTTGATTTTTGTTTTGCTTGATTTTTTGCTGGTGAGGGATCATTCATTTACATGTCTTTTACAGCAACGCCCTGCTGCATGCTTTTAGCGCATCTATTGCTTTTAGAACTGGAGCTGCCGTCACATGCTGTCTGTTTACATTTCATGGCTCTCATTAAAACAAGCATGAAAACTAAAATTTCAGCAAACCCATAACTGTTAACTAGGGAGAAATCATCCCACCAAATTCACTTTGCTCTGCTAATCCTACATACAGTCTATATTACGACAAAGCGATATCAGTGCAGTGATGATTAAGGGCTAGTAAGGTAAGCAGTCTCTGTTGATATTAAATTCTTACATGGGTGAAAGTCCTTCTGTTGAATATTATTGCCATTCAACCTGTTTAACCTGAATAACTTTGACCTAATCCTGTCAGAGACCGGCTGGTCTTAGTTGTCAGGAAGTCAAAAGTCTAAAGTTGTCAAGCCTTTGAAACACATACAAGATAATCTCACTGACTTTCCAAGTGGAATTAAATTTAACTAGATTTTAGCTGCAGTGACATAATGCAGTCATTACAAACACAATTAAAAAAGTTTTCCAAAAAACATATGTGTCATTAAAGTCATTCTGCTCTGAAACCGTGCCTGATGGCACACGGTCACTGTGTGGTTTATTTTAAACAACACACGTTACTTGTTTTTGTGGAACTTGAAAAGGGAGAATACTTGCAAACAGCTTTCCAAGCCATACAGATTTAATACAGTATTTGATCTGCTAGTGTTCCTGCAAAAATTTGATACGTTATATCATTTTTAAAACGATTACTGATTAAGCTAAAAGATGCATGACAAATATTTACTGTTGGCAAAAGCAGATAAAGGTTTGTTTATTTGTAACATATAGATGAAAATAGACATAGAGGGCAGTCATTTAAAGATTTGTGTAACTGGTGACCAGATCTTAAAAGTAGATCCAGTGAAGTAAATAATACTTGAGGTCATCTTTTACTGTTACACAGAGTAGTGATTTAAAAATAATAATAATAAAAAAAGATTATTTACTTCA
>JAQFJB010000011.1:4560216-4578417 GCA_029874875.1 Naso minor | reverse complement strand
AAATCATCCCGCAGGATGGAGCGGCACACATCTCCACGATACGCACTGCAGTAGCCGGTGATGCCCTTGTAGAGTCTGTGGGTAGAAGACACACATTAAGATCCACTCCCACAACTAAAAGAGTTGACTGCTTTATCCATTGCTAATGAGAATGCAAATGTGGATGTATACTCTTTTTCTTGTACATCTGTCTTTCTGTCTGTCACTCTCTATTCCAGGGAAAGTCCCATAACACAAACATAATCGTCCTAGTGTAGGCAGTGTATAATTTAAGTCAGTTCAATATTGTCAGTAAGTAAATTTATGCATTTTCCGGGAATACATATTGCATTTATTTTTGCTTGGCTGTAACAATGCGTATATTAGACAACATTTACGTGTACTTGATTTTCGTACATGTCTAATGTAGAATTTGGCTTATATTGAGCTGATTTCTGATTGATTTTTGTGGAAAATAAGCAGGTATGACAACTGTCTAAATCACTTTATCCATGGAAGAGTTACAGGTGACTGGAATCCAGATAAAAACAGGTGGGAGATGAGCATACTTATCCAGTGGGTTGGGAGAAGTAACAGTTTAATTTGCATGTAGTCAACATTAACCATATGTTTAAAGAAGAGGAGTGGGAAATGACTTCACTAACTACCAGTTATAGTCATTAATTTAGTTATTATCTTAGTTTATTTTTGTTGTGCTGCATACATAGATACAAAATAAAAGTGAGTTTAAGAGTTTTCGAGAACGTTGCCTGCTGGACCAATTTGTAGTTTCGGTGCATGTGTATTTGCCACAACCAAAAGAAAAACAGAAAGAAATATGCTGACTGTGAGTCTCCAGAGCAATCAGTCTTTTACTGCTTTGACTGACGGTTAGTGAACTCTGTGAGTGCGTGTGTGTGTGTGTGTGTTTGTGTGTGACCATTTGTTTGCCTGTATCAACCAAAATATTCAGTTTAGAATCATCCAGATGTTGACCATAAAACCGGTTGGAGGATGAGTCTGGTTCTATCTTTTACCACAGAGTTTGCCTGCTTGTTTTTCAGCACCTATATTTGTTGTCTTTAAACATGGACACAATCCAAAGTTCTTTCTGTCTGCCTCACTTCCACGGACTTTCAGCTGCCTGTCTGTTTATCTGACCGTCTTTGCACCACATCTCTTTCCGCCCGTCTGTATACTGCAACACTTGCAGACTCCAGATGTCGCCCCGTTGGGAGGTTGTTGCTTCGACAGAGTTCAAGACAACCCATCAAACTTAAAGCTGAACTGTAAATCTATCAACCTCATCATCCTACCATGTCCCCCTACCTGACTTTCTCTTCAAGACTCTCTCTGATTCTCAGTCTTACACATATATGGTCCAGATGTGGTCAAAAAACATGTAATATCCAACCATCAAGCCTGATCCTTCTGTCTGTCTACGACCTGTGATCCACTCTCTCTGTCTTCCTTTTTATCTCAGAAATTCCCATCAGGCTTCCCAAGGCCAACATTTTCTTTTTCTCCTACTTTTCTCTCCCCCTCCTTCTCACTATCGTCCTTTCCATCTGCAGTTACATAGTCCAGATGTGGAGATTGGGGTTGTTTTGTGGTTCAGCAGAGTTCAAATTCAACCAACACCATATGGGTGACTGAGGAACTGGCTTCTTCTTGGCACTGCAGGTCCATTGACAGTGCAAAATTGGGCATATTGTCTTCATCAAACCCAAAAGGAAGTACAGTACTTGGTTTCTTCAAACACAGTTGGTTATGGCACACATATAAAAGTGTAATGACAGGCAATGTGCTGTGTATTTGTCATGATTCAAGGTGGTCCAACCAAGATGAAACCCTTTTTATGAAGTCTTTAACAACAGCGTATTGAAATAAGACATAGACCAGTTCTCTTACCTCCACTCTATGGGGAAGTGGCAATATCCAGATGACGTTGGTTGAAGAAACACAAGCAGGAGGAAAGGGGAGAAGAGCGGAGGCAGGCAGAGGAGAGGAGGGAAAAAGCCAAAAATTAGTCTCAGTAGGAAGAAATAACCAACCATGGTGCTTCTCTCACAGACTCATAGCATCTGTGAGGAGACCGAGGGGCAACCAGGTGGAAGGACAGTGTGTGTGTGTGTGTGGTCACAGATGATGTGTGTGTGTGTGTGTGTGTGTTTTAAGGGACAGGCATGGCTGAGGTATCAACCAAATTGTGGGGAAGGGGGTGGAGGGGACAAACAGCTGAAGCCACCAGTATAACTGGCAGCTAACATAACTAAAGACAAAGCAGCAACAGCCCCCAAAGACACACAGAGCTGAGAGCTGCGGTGATTTTGTAACATGCGGTTACTTAGTGTCAAATAGAAATAAAAACACGTCTTTACCTTCAACAGTGACTCTGGCGGTTGCCTTGACAGTGTTGGCTCCAGCACTGTGTCTGTTTGAGGCCAGACATGTATACAGAGCCGGTTTATTTACTGTCACTTTAAGAACGGACAGGATCACTTCGCCTGTCAAAGTCTCTTCGACCGATGCACCTGAGATCTGTAAAAAATGTGGTAGAATTACACATACATACACATAATTATTGCCTTAGACAATTAACATTATGTCCTCTTAAAGGTCCAATGTGTAGGATTTAGTGGCAACTAACGGTGGGTCACATATTGCACATGACTGAATGTCCTCTTACTCACCCTTCCAAAACTCATGTTGATCATGCAAGGTCCTCTTTAGAGTCAGTGTTTAGTTTGTTAATTTTGTAGAAACATGTCAGTGCAAAATGAGAGGACCCGCTCCCCCTGTAGATGTAAATGGCTCATAATTGAAAATATGAAGAAATCACAACAATTATTATTTTCAGTCGATTACACACTAATGAAAACGTGATTATGAATATTAGCCTATATTCAATTTCTGCCATATTCTACAAATAGATCCTTCTAAATCCCACACACTGGACTTTTAAAGATCGAAAGGTTTGCTGAGGAGGTGGCAGAATAACTTAAAAACACAGCGACATGGCGTGATACCTTGTCAAGTTGTTTTTTAGGAGATGCATTATGTAACACTTTCCCCTTTAAAACATCAAAGACAGGCAGAGCAGCATAAGTTTTATTTAGGAGTCTGTGTTTCTGATGACCCATGGAAACTGATGTTTACTGTCCTTTTAGGTCTGGTTTGGTCTTCATCGACTCCTGCGGAAAATCTACTGTATGGTCAACATCTAGCTGGAGGGCTCGGTCTGCCATTTGAAGTGGAAGTTTCAGAACTTTTTTTTTCTCAATGAAAACAGGTCACATCTGCAGCTGGAAACATGGTTGAGAAAAGCACTGAGAGTGATTCAAAACAGTTGTTGGGAGTTTAAAACCAAACGGAGGCGCAGTTAAATATGTTAATGATTCTCTCTCGGTTTGTCAATACAAGTACCCTTTTTGCAATTTACATAGTCAAGTAATCAGTAGTTCGCATTAATTTATTAATAAGTGCATTTCACTGTAGCTTTAATATCCTGTGGAATCAAAAGTCACTTTGCCTCAGTTATTTAAACATGTCGCATCTTATTGTCATGATTCGTGAAGCTCCCTGTGTCTTTATATTTAGGTTTTTCACGGTCTCCTGTGCTTCCTGTTTTATTTTGGTAACTGTTGTGCTTTTTCATTTCCCACATCCTGTCATCTTTCTTTCCTGTGTGATTGTTTGCCCTAGCCTAATGTGTTTCACCTGTGTCTTGTTGTCTCACCTGTCTTTCAGTATTTAAGTCCTTGTCTTTCCCTCCTGGGAGGTCAGTTTGTCTGTTTCTGCTCCCTGGTTCTGTGTCCTTGTTTCTGTCCTTCTGTCCTTTTTGGTTATTTTTTTTAGTTTGCTTTTTTGTTTGTTTTGTTTTTGTTTTGCTGTTTTTGCCCCTGTTGTTTTAGCAGCTTTTTATTATTATTACAGCTTTTGTTCTGTTTGACATCTGTGTTTTTCGCCTTGCTTTTTTGTAAACGCTGACACTAAAACATGCAAGTTTTCACTCTACTATTCAAAAGATACCATTCATTCTAAACTAGTAAGATGTGTCATAAATGATTGCATGTAAGCATGACTGAAAACAGGCCCAGGTTTAGCTCTAATTGATGAAATCTTTAGCTACAGCTGGTCAAAGCACAGCAGGCTCCAGATAACCAGAGAATTTGGTCAAAAAAACAAAATTACAGGCCACAAGTTGCTATTTCCTTCTGTAAAACAGGTTGCATTTATGTTGCAGGATGATTATGTATAAGTTCAGATCATAGACTCAGGGCCACAGAACTGAGCTTTAATCTTTGAGATCAATGAAGGAAAGAGGCAGTTAATGTAATCCCACTCCTTACCAGATGATGGCGGTAATGCAAAATCAAGTTGCTATTAAAAGGGGGAGGAGAACAGATTTCAGGAGGATTTCACATACCAATTATATAGTCTCATGGGTGTTAAGGTGATGGAAGAACATTTATTATGTGTTTGGCATTAATATGACCACTTGAAATGATTTAGAAGCTTTAAATATTCCCTGGTATTCACACATGGCAGATGTAACCAGATCAAAGTATTCTGCTGTTTTTAGTTCCTGTATTCACACCTTCATATAAAAATGATATATGTGAGAGTCTGCTGGGCGAGTGGGTGAGTCAAGCTGATGTGTGATGTGCCTATATTTGAAGCTGGGTCGGACACCGCCCGTTTTTAGGACGAGCTCGTCCCAGCGCCGCTGAAATGAATGTCCTCAACAAGCTGCCAGAAAAGCAGCTCACACAGTCATTTTAATCAGCATGCACACACACATACACACACAGTATTTACAAGCATTATGGGCCTGTTATCACATTGTAGCCAGCCCCGAAGACTATTAAATACCCAGACGTTATGTAGAGTATGTCTGCCCGCAGTGGCATGCATAAAAAATGTCTGCTGCCTGGTTTAAAAAAAAAAAAATCCTGCTTAGCATTCTTAAGGCGGTCAAGTATGTGAGCTCATTTAAAACAAAATATATAGAAATTAGAATTAAGTAGCCAGTTAGGTAAGATAAGTATAATTTTAAGCAGAACAGTCAAGCAGGATCATTCAGGTAAAATCAAAGTAACTCAAAACCAAAGCAGCGATCTTGAAAGATAAAACAGCGAAAGTGCATGACAAAATCTACCTTTAGGATTTGATATTTTCCATACTGCATCCAATCAGAGCCTTTTTTTTAACCATGTCTGATATGCTAACTTTTCTCTAGAGTCCACAGGAGGAGGATAATTTGCAGTTCTGGTTTTTTACTCATACTTGCACTTTCAAGAGAAAAAAGAAAGTCATGCATTTGGCATGAGTCAGGAATAATGTCTTCTCCTGCTGTCCCAAAAAGCATCGCATGTGGTTACAACTGCTTGGGTCATTAGAACCATTCCATCACAATGACTCTCATGTCAGAACATTATCATTAGATAATTTGACTTATCACGACAATTGGACACTTGGCATTCTGTCTCTGTCTCAGTCTGTTTTAGTTAAGTTGCCTGTTTAAAATATTCACCAACAGGAACCTCTATGTCTCCTGAAGTTATCTGTCTTTTTATGATTTCATCCCTCAGTAATAGCAGTTTATCCCAGAGGGACCACCTTGCGTGGCTGGGCTGGCGGGCTAGAGAGTCTCAAGATCACAAGCAGTTAACACAAATTGTTCAGCACCTTTGGACCCTCAGAACCTTGGTGCACACTCACTTAAAAAAAGACAACCCAATTACAGCTGCTAACAGTGTGAATCATTGGCTAAATGAAAGGCAATCTCTTCAATCCCCTGTCACGATAATGAGAATTCCTGTGCTGTTTGGATCACTGATCCCAAAGCTAATGCTCAAGTGTGTAGACAGTGTGTGTTTGTATATGCGTGTGTGTATGTGAGTGTGCGTGTGGGAGAGAGACTTTCAGTGAGACAGAGTGAGTGAGGGATAAGTTGGGTAATTTATTGTGTGTTTGCATTACATTATATTGTACGTGTGTGTAGATTTAAACTCCTCGTGTCCTGGTTTCCCCTGTTGGCCTGCGGTCATGCACATGACTATTACCACAAAGTAATTTTCCTCCTTGTTAAGCTCTGATTGTTTTGTTAATGAAGCTACGCAGACAGATAATGGACATTTTATCAACAACATGGCTGTTATCGTGCACAACCATTCAGCATTTACCCTAAACCACTGAAGAACTGAATGCATTTCTTCCATTTACAAGAACAAATGGGACACAACGGACCTAACAGAGATATTAGCAATATAAACTGTATGTCTGACACCAAACAAGAGATCCACATAAAAACTGGTACTAAAAAAGTAACAGTTATTGCTTTTAAACGTACTAAATGTTTTATTCAAACAGTAAATACTTGTGTCTTTAGTGCAGCATCTGTTCTTTGGATTTGTGAGCTAGCTAGTGAGCTGTTTACTTCTAATTTAGGTAGACAATGCTAATGTGCAGGTTTCAGATATTAGTAATTAGTCCATATATATTTGCAACACCACTCGATTCTTTACTGCGGTATGCAAAGATTAAAGTTTCTCCAAATTAATATTTTTGTAACGCACGTTGGCTTTCCTGGTTATCTGCTGCTCTGACAATGTGTCAAAATGTCAGCTACGTGATACATTTTCAGAAATGCTGGCTGTGTGGAGTGACATTTGAGCCAAAAATTCCTGGAGAGATCACAAGTGTTTATAAAAGACAGAGGGGAGCGGGCATGGACATGGCTGGACGGATGCACAGAGCTTCCATAAACAATGTTAATACGTCGGATTTGATTGGAAAATTAAAGTGGAGAGCTTTTGTGTTGCCTGCATGCTTTTGGACCCTGACAGGGACACAGTTATAGAGATACAATGACTTTAGTGGAAGAACTTCAACATCAGTAAATGGGCATTATAAAACCCATATTGGTTGAACACACACGCAAACACACTCTGAACCTAAAGACTCACAGTATTCCCATTTTCCAGCCAGGTGATGGTGGGAATCGGATTTCCTGTGGCGTTACACTCCAGGGAAATCTGACTGCCGTAAGCCACCCTCTTCTCCTTAGGAACACGCAGGATTCGTGCTGGAGCTTAAAATACACAAAAAAACAACACACAGACACATAGAATAGACACATAAACACACAGAGTCTAACCAACCAATTACATGCCACTATCTCAAATAATAACAATCTGTACGTATGAGGGGTGACTGATAAATTCTTGGCATAAATTTTTCAGTGCAGTCCCGTCCTACATGTACACCCATCTCTGCAGAGGTCTATGTCTCGGCCTCCTAGAAAGTGGCGTCCACAGTAGCAGAGACGTTATCATCTCTGGTAAATTGGCAACCAATAAACTCCTTTTTTCTCTTGGTTAAGAGGAAGTAGTGAGGGTGCTAAATTAGGGGAATAGAGTGAATGTTGTTGGACGAGTTCAAGTCTGGATTCCTGGGTGACTGTACTAAGGTCGATTTTACCCATATTCTAAGACAGTGCAGACCTGCAAATTTCTTACACAAAACAGAAATACCACAAAAGTTACTGAAAACTTGCTGCATAATCAAAGAGTTGAGCTTGACATACTCGTGAAGAAAGATGTTTAACTCATTTCCTTCTAATTTAGGCCACTTATCAATCACCTTTTGATGTACATACTAAGCATGGAAATTGAAACCACCGACCATTTAAATACATACCCTGAACCTCTATGGTGACCGGCTTCGAAAAGGCCAAACCAAAGCTATTCCTGGCCACACAGCGATATTGGCCTGCATCCTCTTTGTGTATGTTATGGATCTTCAAAGCACCGTAGTCAAGAATAGTAATGCGGTCACTGACCTGGCAGAGATAAGACAGTTTGTCAAAATTATTATTCCTTTTTTTAAATTTTTTGAAGGTAGAATTGATTGCCTGACTCTTCTGTGCGAAAGTACACTTTTGAGGCCTTTGCAGTCTGCAGCCATTCCCAGTCCTGGTCAGACACATTCAACCATTGCACTACACTCTCAGAAAATAAATATCCAAGATGCACTAAGGAAGTAAAACATTTTGTGTAACTTTAAACAAACTTCCTTTTGTTTCATACTTTGATGAGTTCATCATCTTTGAGCCAGGTAACATCCGGTTTGGGGTTGCCGAGGGTAACACAGGGCAACACAGCTTTGGCTTCTACCAGGAGGGTCACATTGGTGGGATGGCGTTTGATCTGTGGCTCTGACAGAGGGACAGACGAAGAGACAAGATAGGTTTAGCTTTTTGTCAAACCTCTGCTGTGAGTGTATTGTTTTTTATGGAATCTTACCATCTGCAAAATATTTTAAAAATCTGGACACCAAATGGCAATCGATGGACAAAAACAGACATACTCATCTTTAGCTGCAGTGCTCCACAGCTCTTGGCCGGCTCTCCAATGCCGTTACTGGCGATGCAGCAGTACTCGCCATTGTCTAACTCTCTGACATGAGGGACAATTAGCATCTGTCCCTGCTCCCTGGTTATGTACCGGGGGTCATAGTACCTGTTGAGTACAAAGAGAATGTGAAATGTTGGAGGGTCATATGCAACAATGTTTTTTAAATATATGACATATGTGAGTACTGATGCCAAAAGCTGTTTTTTTTTTCTTTTTTATACTTGTTGGCATCATAAGGGTGTGGAAAAGGTGTCCCTCTGGTGCTCCTTAGTTTGTGGATCTAAATCATGCTGGATTCTTGAAAAAAATCAGAGGTTCTCAAGAGAGTGATGATATAAAAAGCCTTTATTTTCTCATGGCTTCACTGCAACAATAAAAACACGCCTACGCGTTTCGGCCATTAGGCCTTCATCAGGGCAGGCATTTCATACTTGCCCTGGTCAAGGCCTACTGGCCAAAATGTGTAAGCATGTTTTTACTGTTGTGGTGAAGCCATGAGAAAATAAAGGCTTTTTATATCATCACCCCCTTGAGTGCCTCAGATTTCGTGAAGAATCTAAAAAAGGTTCACGTTTAAACTTACATTATTGGGTGATTATTCTTGGTCCAAGTGATTTCAGCAGGGGGACGAGACTCTACCTCGCAGATGAAGGAGGCGTTGTGATCCAATAGTACATCCACTGTCTCTAATAAGGTGATAATACGAGGTGCTGTGGGCGTACACATTGGAAGAAAAAAAGACATCCGTTAGAAAACAAGAACCCCCAAAAAAGAAATATGTTGATAATAAACTTTAGCAAGACTGTTGACTGTCCTGCTACCAGACAGAATGCAGACTTTGCTCTAAAAATGAAAACGTGGACTTCACACTTTGTCATGCTCTGACACTTCCATTAAGCTTAATCGCTGTTTAGCAACAGTGTTTTTATAGTATGGGAAATAGGCTTGAAAACTGAGCATACCGAGGTTTCTTTTTAATTCATCATATTAAAGGGAAGTGTAAACAGCTGCATATTTTGAGACAAAATATTTGACATTCTTGGCATTCCTATTTTTGGTTGAGTCATCTGTTTCAGTCACTCAGCATCCAACTATGACTCTTGACTAATGGGACCAGATCAGAGCTTTCATGGTTCTTAGGGTTAGGGTTGCTTTGACCTGAGTGGAGCCGAACAAGAGTGACTTTAAGTTGAAGAAAAGTCTGTTTGTTAGTGAAGTTATATCTGATGCAATCTGAAGCAGTTTAGGATTTTACTAAACTTTATATGAAGTACTGAGAAAGGTGAAGAGAGTTGAATTGAGATTATGTTTTTAGGTCTGCTATAGCTTCACTTTTTTTTACTCAAACTGAGGTTAAAGCAAATATATTTTAGGGTTCAACAGGCTTCGTCCCAATTGCACTCACTCTTTTCCACTATCTCATTTCAACAGATGGTCTTTGTTAATAGGAAAGCAGGTCAATTACCAGTTCTGTGTATGCTGAATATACAAATTATCAGAACCACCTGGTTTCTTTTTTTTGTTTGTTTGTGTTTTTTTTTTTTTTTTTTGGGGGGGGGGGGTTAATCAAGAATAACCCTGCAGAGGACAGACCCTGCTTGTCTACAAAGCCAAAAAATAAGAAGCACAGATGTGTTGGAAGAAATTTAAAGGCAAACGCTTTCATTACACAAGATGATCAAACGTTTCAAAATCAGATCATTTTGATTACTTTCTATGCTGTTCAACTGATGCAAATTTTACTCATCACATCTTGTAAGCTGACCGCTGACCGTTGGCTTCAGCCAAAAACCTTCTCCCCACATCTGTTTTTTACTGCATAAAAAAGTCTGTATTTTATTCAGAGTTACTGAAATTATATCAGGGTTTCACTGAGTTTGCAGTATCTACAGCTTGATTCTACAGTCAAGTAAAAGGTGATATTTGCCTCTTTTTTTCAAGTAAAGTAAAACATGGAAATTACCACAAATCTGCCCTTAAATACAGTATTTCAATAATAATAATAATAATAATAATAATAATAATGTTACAACAACTATTCAAAAAAGTGATCAACCTTAAGGAAACAAGAGTGATAATTCAGATTTTCTATTTAGTTTCTCCCTTTTTTGATTTTCAATCCAGCGCGTCTCAAAAGATGTTTCATGTATACTGTATTATGGTCATGCACACATTTCCATAATTGGAAGAAATGCAGTGCCATAGCCGTTCTTAGGGGCTTATTCCTGCAGAAAAATGCAGATGTGCTCCACAGTGCCTGTTTGAGCTGTCAGAGTCATTGTTCTCAACCTGAGCAACCTTGCAAATTAACCAGTTTCAATGCCAACTGACACTGCTGGAAAGGCATGCATTGCTGCTGCTGAAGATCCTTGCAGGTGTACAGTACATTGGCTGTATAGGCACTTAAAAAACAAGCTCTGACCGCTTTAGCTAGGGACTTCTGTTTGTCTTATAGCGAGTTTCCAGTTTAGTAGGCTATAGTGTTTTCACATCATGTATTAATGTGAAATAAATGCAGGTGATTGGCCAAATCTCTGTAACTTTAAAAGCAAAACTGCTCCACTGTGCAAGGAAAGCTCTCACATTTATGAGCAAGTTATGGAGCAAGACCAATTGCTGCCAAAAAAAGGATCATGACCTGTATGTTTAAAACATCCGAGAGGAGGAGAACTGATCTTATCTCCAGGAGAATCAATATCTCAGCTACATTATTTTGACTAAGAATCTTTTTTGTACTTAAAAGTCTTATGCCAGCACTTGAACTGACAAAGAGTGAGACAAAGAGCGACACATAAACACTGCACGCATCAGCTGTAGTTTTTCAACATTCAAAGCCACCGTATCTCTCCATGGGATACAGCTTTTAATGGACAGGTATTGGAAAGCAGTATTTGCTCAGGCCTAAGAACAAAAGGCGGTATGAATGAGGGCTTCATTGGCTATATTAATAATCATCTGTGCCTTCTCCTTTGAGAGGCTTGTGATATCGAGTATCATTAGACATGCAAATAACAGCTCCATTTTCCCGTCCCTGGGATTAGGAAGGAAAGAGAGAAAAATGAAGAAGAAGCATGGCTGTGGCAGAAACAATTAAGCCATCCTCTTCGCGGAAGCACTTGGCAGCCGGCTTCAGACTGGTGAGGGGGAGACAGGAGGGGTCCTTTGGCTAGGCAGCGACGTCAACACGCTTGTCTGAGTGAATGCGCAATTGCGCTGAGCATCGCTTTAAGATGTCAGATCACCTTGGAGTGGACGGCAGCTACAAGCACAAGCACTCCTTCTGTGTGTCATGATGCCACTATACGTGTTTCACACTCTGTCTGGAACAGAGACCCACAGAGAGAGAACGCGCGGGGGACAAAGGAGCAGAGAGAATGTCGACAAGAGTGTAGAGACAGTCGTCTGCGTTGTCTTATGTGGCGGACAGTGATGACATGTTCCTTTTATCCTTCCCTCACCTCACACCGACAAACATTGAGTGCATTATCACATCGCTCAGAGACGAAGTCCCCCAGCCTTCCTCTGCCACATTAGACAAATATCCAAGGCCTCTCTCACTTACATAATCATATCCTTTGGCTGAACAGTTCAAACGTTTACATCGCGTTCAACCACTCCAATAGCACAAAAACCAAGAATCAGCAAGAAAAAAGATACCAAAGCCCTGCTGGAATGCCGCACTTGAGATGAAGAAGAACTAAATATTTTCACACAGCAAAGTAAAAGTCATTTACTCTCCCCGTCAGTGCTTGGAAGGAAGGAGTGGGCATAGAAATTGCCTCTCATAACCCATTTCCCTGATTCCCTTGTTGCCTTCACTTCATTTCCAACTTATCTTCATCTTTCCACTTCTTGCTATCACATAACAAAGCAGCCAGAGCTGAAAAAAATCAATCTTTGTCTGTTAAAAGGTAACCTAAAGAAAAGTAAGAAAGCAGGTTAGGCCTGCAGGGTATTATGGCTGCCTGGTCCAGCAGCTGAATTAAAGATTTTTTTGTTTGTTTGTTTGTTTGTTTTTGTTTTTTAAAGACGAGTAAAAATAGGTAGTTTCTCTGCATCAGCCTATTACTACAGTGGCCCTTAAATGCCAGTCACAATCACAAAATTAAAACGCAACTGCAAAAAGGAAAAACACAACAAAGCTGTTGAATTCATGACCAGGCAAGTGTACACTTTAGCTCTCAAAAACGAATTTTGCCTTTTTGCAGTTATGTTTTTTCTTTTTGTGGTTGAGTTCTTGGTTTTTGAGGTTTTTGTTTTTTCTTTTCACAGTTGTGGGGTTTTTTTTTTCCTTTTTAGGTTGTGGTTTTCTTTTTTACAGTTGTGTTTTTTTCTTTTTGCAGTTGTTTTTTTCTTTCTACAGTTGTGTTTTTTCTTTTTACAGTTCTATTTTTTTCTTTTTGCAGTTGTTTTTATTCTTTTTGCAGTTGTTTTTTTCTTTTTACAGTTGTTTTTTCTTTTTGCAGTTCTATTTTTTTTCTTTTTGCAGTTGTTTTGATTCTTTTTGCAGTAGTTTTTTTCTTTTTACAGTTGCGTTTTTCTTTTTGCAGTTCTATTTTTTTCTTTTTACAGTTGTGTTTTTTTTCTTTTTACAGTTCTATTTTTTTCTTTTTACAGTTGTGTTTTTTTCTTTTCACAGTTCAATTTTTTCTTTTTACAGTTGTGTTTTTTCTTTTCATAGTTGTGTTTTCTATTTGAGGTTGTGTTTCATTTTGCAGTAGTGTTTTTCTTTTTGCAACACTGTGTTTCACTTTTGTGGTTGTGTTTTCATTTTGAAATTGTGGTTGGCAATTCAGGGCTACCGTATATACAGAGACAAGAGAAAATCATTTAACATGCTGGATTTGATGGAGACACTGAGGGTGACAGTCCACTGAGTCCATCTTTCTGGAGACCGACACAAGTCAGTGACTCAGAAAGTAAGAAAGTCAAAAGTGACTTCCTGAAATGCTCACATCTCCTCACATCTCTCTCTCCTTCGCTCCTTTTCCCTCTTTATCACTCTCTTCCTCCTCTCCCACTCTCGCTCTGTGTCTTTTTCTGGAATCGCCTGTCGGTAATGTCAACAGAGATTTCACAGCACAGTGCCGGTGCATCAGCCGGGCTCACATTTCCCCTACCTGTGATTTACATCAGAGAAGAGGCTCATGGGGGATTTTTCATGCCAGTGAAGGGAGGGAGCGCTGACGGTGATGGTTGTGGTGGTTGCGGAGGTAGTGGTGTGTGTGGGTATGTGTGTGTGTGTGTGTGTGTCAGTGTTGGTGGGGTGGTGGTGGCTTGTACCCTGGGGCTTGACGCAGTAAGGGAGTCTAACAATGGTGGCATAGAGCAGCCAGCTGAGAGATGCTTTTACTGCAAAGAGAACCTGCATGACTGCATTCAGGCCCTGCTCCTTAAATGTCACTATCCTCCATATACAGCCCACAGCTCTATGGTTTTAGTGTTTTTTTATAGATATCTTGCTTTGGTAAAAACCTCCTGAAACAACATCCAGGCTGATACAATCAAAAGCTGAAGGGTAAAAAAATATTTATGTTTAGTTCCAACCTTACAGTATTTGTTTATTGGTTAAAAATGATTACATCTATCTATCTGGAGACATTTAACACATTTAACTTATGTCGAAATATATTTTTTTTCTCTGACTGAGTCATTGCCTTGAACAGTGTATTGACCCAGGTCCCGTTTTCTGGCATTTATTGCAACAGATTTTTGTTTTTTGTTTTTTCAATTTTCTTTGAATTACAGAGAAAATCCAGTAGGCTAATTCTGGCCACCTGAATCCCCAAAAATGGTGAAAATTTTTCACACACACTCAAATAGGGAGGCGTATGCCTGCTTAAATGTGGTGTAAGGTTATTCTTTAAAAATATTATAAAGGCTGCATATAAGTTGTTGTTAAAGGGCAGCCTGAGCTTCCATTCAACTCAAAGTATTAAATGTCATTCAGAAATGTTCGCATACACACATACATGTGTGTATACGAACATATAACGTATTCCTAAAATATAAAAAGATCCAGAAACTTTGAAGTGCTCAGCTTGATTGTAAGTCACCTCATCATCGTCAGTGCACTGAAGAGGAGATGAACAGTGCCCACTGAACTGTGGGCAATGCTTCTAAATGAAGGAGGCACTTTGCTGTAATAACTACATTTATCTGATGTGTATCAAAACACCGGGATACATCAGCTCGCATTAAAACACTGATCTAGTGAGGAAAAATATGTGTTTGTTTGTTTGTTTATTAGCTGCGAGGTCGCTCCGTCGCTCTGTTGGTCAGTCGTCAACAAAATTCCCAAGCTTTTGAGGGCAACACTTTTCACCCTAGGAAGTTGAAATTTGGCATGGTGGAAAAGTGTGTGTGTGTGTGTGTTTGTTTGAAGACATGTGACATGACTTTTATTGTTCATTTACAAAACACTACACAAAAATAAATAAATAACAGATTTTTTAAAAATTCATAAAAAATAAATAATATTCCACGTGACTCCATAACTGACACTGACAGGCTCATATCAATCCATCTCACTCGAACCAAAAATCAGCTTAATAAGTCTATGATTACATCCCGACATGTACACGGAGTGTTTCACATGTTCAACCAGCAGAGGTGGACACAGTTAAGTGAAATGTGATTGGACAGTTGTCATGTCCAAAGCTAATGAGTCGGGACATGGCGTTGGTACGACATGCCATTTGTCTCCCATAATGAGACATGAGAGCCCGCAGACATTTGAAGGAAGTCAGCATCACAAAACAACTCCTTCCTGGAAACACACACAGTGAAGCTTGCCAGGAAGGCTTTTTTTTTCTTTGCAGTCAGTGTTAATGTGTGCGTGCCTGAACGAGTGTGTACATTCTTGACGTGCTAACGGGCGTGTGTGTGCATGTGCGTCGGATGTGTGTGTGTCCTTGTGTAGAAACAGCAGGCTGCATGTGCGTATGTTTGCATTGTGTGCATTGTGTGAGTGCGTGCATGAGTGTGTTCGTACATGTGTGTGTATTTGTGCATGTGTGTCCCTGTACAAATGCCCCCTCCCCATTACAGCTGACTAGTAGATGGATGCTGGCTGTCACACCTGCCTGACTTTGTTCCTGCCAGATGCGGCGGGGTCACAGGGAAAGCGCCCAAACACTCATCAATCTCAACCATTGTCCAACATTCTTTGGGCTCCGGCAACAGCTTCCAATATCCATTTAGTCGCTCCAGATGCTGGCAAAAATGCTTACATACACAGAAACAGAGTGGCCAAACCTATTTCCCTGAACTGCTGGTGCAGGTGGATGAAAAAAACAAAGGACGTCTCTGGATCAGGAAATATCTCTAAGAGCTTGTGACGAATAAAAGTTTAAGTTTGCTTTTGCTGTGTGAGGTCCTCATCATCACCAGGCTGCAGCAGAAAAATTCAGTTTGGTGTGTGTGCCCAAGTGTGGTTGTCATGTGTGATGCTGTGAGCAAGTGCCAGTACCGCCTGCAACCCCTAGTTTGGGAGGAACAGGGGAAAACTGGAAGGTCTGAGGCATGCAAGTATAAAACAAAACCAATCATACGACACTGCCAACCTGCTCCAGGTGAGTTTTGGAACAGGGTGAATATAGCTGTGCTCAAAGTCTGGCTGCATATCCAAAAGTGAAATAATGTGCATCATTTTGGTCACAAGCACACCATTTTTGCCTTTGTTAACACACCAAACTCAATTACATTTGAAATACACTCCTGGCCTTTTAGTAGCGCCACAAAGAGAAGCCAGGAAAGTAATTTCCATTGCTCTGGCTTGTGTAGAGTTTTGCAGTTCCCCTGATAGGAAGCAGCACTTGAGTAGCCAATCTGCTAACGCGAGGGAGGAATATTTCGATAGAAAATATAAACTTGACAAATTATTTTTTATCCTGCTGGAGTTTTTCCTTGCTACCTCTCCAAAAAAATTGTTTTGATAAGTTTGAATTTCAAATATTTATAGCAAAATATGTGATAGCCGAGAGAAACAGAGGAAAACTGAAGCAAACACAAGCTACTGTAACGTCCTCAAACATGGAAAATCATTCAAGTTGTGTTTTTAGTTTTCTGGTCAACTGCTATTGCTGTGGGTCACACTGTCGTATTTCAGAAAGCTGTTTTCCTGCAGCAGCACATCACTGTTTTTTTGGACATGGCGTAGTTACTCAGGGTGCTAAAACGCTCTACAAGCAGTAATGGTGTGAAAATACAGCACTCTCACACTGGCCCTGCTCCGTGTGCTTCTCTCTTTCCTCTATTTTCGCTCCTCAGCTCTTTTTCTCCCCTTTTAATTCTCCCTCTCCTCCTCCGGGCCTCCTGAGGATTGGGAAATAATGTACACAAACATAACCGGCGAACGGGATAAGCACTCATGTTGTTTACCGGAGAAAAAAAAAGGAGAGAGAGGAAAAAAAGAATAGGAAAAAATCATCACAGCATGAATTTCAATTCCTGCACACTTTAATTGTAAAGAAATCAGAAAGTTGGGAGAATTCCCCGCAGTATGCAGATGCACTTTGATGCTGTCACTCACACGGTGTGGGGCTTTTGATTAGGCCTCGTCTGTGCACTGGAGGCTCATGACCACACTTGTCAAGCAGGAGCCATTAAAATCCCAGCAACCTTGGCTCCCCCCTCAGTCTCCCTGTATCTCTTTGTCTTCCTCCATCTCCCAACTGGGTCACCCACTGCGAGAGAAGTAATGCTAAAGTTAACACCTTTAACCACTGGCACTTTTCAGTGAATACTCCTATCCTTCCATTCTTCACATTTCACATTAAAGAAGAAGTTTATTTTCTTTAAACTTCTCACTTTAAATTGACGGCAGCTTTTTACTTTAGAAATAAAAAATTAAATCAAGTTATAGGTTTATAAAATAAGATGCACTGTTTCACATTAAACTCCAGACAATATGTAAATGAGTTAAAGTGAGCCAGCTCAACCACTGCGACATTAAAATGCCACTTACACATTAATGCATCAATAACAATATTTAAATGATATTCTGCATGTATAATATATATAAGACGACTCCCTGAAAGGGTCCATTCTGCATTGAGCACTTCCACTTTTTTTAATTTTACTTCTGCTGTTTTCCTTACAGGCACGGAAAGGACTTTTTTAATAAAAGGAAGTATTTTCACACTGAAGTGGTGCTGCTGTTACCAAGGTAAAGAACGTGAGAAATTTTTCCACTAGAAAAATATGTCCCATGTAACAGTAGTTCTTGCCTCATAACATCAAATTTTTACATTTTCTTCAACGCAAGACGTCCAGTTGAAATGGTTTATCCTTGGTTACTCTGCAAGCAAGGAGTTCTAGTTGCTACGTGTCGGTAGCTCGGGCAGTGAAAGCAACCCGCTCACTGAGCTCATGTGAACTCTGAATTTGATATTCACATCTCCTAAAGCATGGCTGAACCCCTGCTTTTAAAAATAAATACACATTTACGTCCAATTGAAATAAAAAATAAAACAATGAGAGACAGAAAATTGTGATTTTTTTTCCACATGGATGCATGTCTCTGGTGAAAGAGCTCTCAGCACTTCTTTACACAGCAACAATATTTGTTATGTGTTATAAACCTGTGGAGACAACACCATGGATGTGGAGGACATATAAATCCATACAAGACACTGTCAGTGTTCAGTCGGTTTTCTGAATTTTTTTCAATTTTTCAGTTTTTACAAATGTATTGGTTTTAAGTAGGCTATCAAACGATTAAAATTTTTAATCGCGATTAATCTCAAAATTTCCTGAGTTAATCGCGATTAATCGCATCTTTTTTGCTTGAAATAACAGC
>JAQFJB010000011.1:4275299-4289371 GCA_029874875.1 Naso minor | reverse complement strand
CTAAATTCATCCTCTTGCGTCAGCCTTGCGCCTGACTTTGCACCCAGATTATGCACTGTCTTAACAGCAACGTAGACGTGGACACTCACCATTCAACTTGCACCCTGCGCTTTGAACTATGCCACAGATCGTCAGAATAAGGCCCCTTATCTCAACATATAACTCATCTTTGGGACTGTGTGGGAATGCATACTGGCAGCTTCAAGTATCTACATCATACTTGTAAAAGTTGCAAAATTGGACCAGACTGTTTGTGATTTTACAAAGCACGCTTGTGGGCCAGCCTCTTAACAGATTTTTAAGACAGAGAAACTTTCCACTTTCAGCAAATGAACGTGGAAACAAGCTTCTAGTGTCACGGTCTGCACACACATCATTCTGCACAGTGCAGCTCAATCATCTAAATATAGGACCAAAAAGAAAAACACTTTCGGTGGACAGGGGCTTTTTTGTTTTGACAGTTTTGTCTGTAATCAGCATTAAATATTTTAACATGGCTACACAGTGGCAAGGTCACACGAAGAAATTTGACTCCAAAACTCATTCATTATGGAAAGCCACATGTGCCATTAAGGAAAGCCACATGTGCCATTACAGGAGGTGAACGCTTCTAAAACTCTCCGCCACTGCTTCAAAATTTCCGAAAGTCAGGTCGAAATGGAAAGACGAAATGTTCCTCCAGTTTTCAAAGAGCATGACGAGAAAAAGGTCTGACTATGCAAAATTACCTTTGGGCAAATGAGTAAAAAGTAGGACTGGAAACTTTGCTGCAGCCCCTCTAAGGCTGCATGCAAATGTAAAAAGGCACCACCTGGTGCTTTGGTCCACCTCTGAATGAGATTGGATTCTGTCTGTATCCTTATCGTCTTTGAAAACCACTCTTCGGGAAGCTAGATAGAAGTTACAGAAAAAACATATAATCAGTGATGAAAACAGTGACAGTAATCACTGCCACAGATCGTGTCATTTTTTTCAGACGTTAGGACTGTCCATGGGCAGCTGCTTTTTACTACCGATAAGAGTCTGAGTAAGTTTTGAGTTGAAGGGGTACAGAGAGGTGAAAGGGTAAAATAAAAAGGGGTTGACAGGGAAAAGAGGAGTAAAGTGGGTAGGAAAAAATGAAAGAATGGAGAAAATTATGTAGGAGTTTTAGCAAAGTCAATGACAAAAGAGAAAAGATAAGATGTAAAAGTTAGGGTAGAGAAAAGGGGGTAGACACAAGAGACAGGGAATAATTTAGCATTAGCATCAACATATCCAGACCAATGAATACAAATGCTCTCCCTCATCCCCTCCTCTCTGTTTTTTCTCTCTCAGCCTCTTCTCACCTCTCTCTCGGGGAGGGGGATAAGTCTTTATCAACACAAATGGGAGATGAAAATACTGCACTTATCTGTAATCGCAGGCAATCAAAGAAGCTCTGATGTTTTCTGTCAAGGGTCCGATAGCAGCCATCTTGGCTGGCTGTCTCTCTATCCTTTCAGAACTGAAGTAAACTCTCATTATCTAGTCTTCTCTGTTTGTTCACAGTTTGATTATTTCGTTGACTGTTCAGCTCTCTTCGTATACCTTTAATATATCTCATCTGACATATTAAGGTACTCATTGCACATTCTCTGTCTCAGTATCGCCATATATTCCTTATTCTATGTTGCCATTTAGTTTCCTTCCATCTCATTTTACAATCCTCTCACTGCATCACCCCCGTCCCTCCACACCAACCTCTCAGTGATGGATATAACTGCTAAGCTGCTCCATAAAGGTGGTATAATGGATGCCATCGCTCACTGATATTGTTGCCAGACGTCAATTCAACCGTGTGTTTAAATCCACCAGGTAAATGGAGCCATTTAAGCATGCCTGTATTGTGTTTTCTTTCTGTGTATTTATGCAGAAAATGAAACAGTTGGTTCACTATCATTACCCCCCAAAACCCCCCACCCCCACACCCAAAGTAGTGGAGAGTTTTCAATTCAGAAAAAGCCAAAAAAGTGATGAAAGTTGGCAAACACTAAGGAGAAAAAGCAGCTCATATAAAAACTCATATAGAATAAGAGACAATGTCAAAACCTTGCGATATGGCTGGTGGTGCGTATATATTAAGCAGATGGCTGATAATAATTAGCTACAGAATGAGATCTACAGTGCACCACTGAGTTCGGATAATTCACAATATGCTGGATTCCCGTCTGCAAGGTCAATTAGCTCCCATATGCATTGTGGAGCAGCATAGCTTATAAAAGACAGCGTCCCAGCTAAACTTTAGTTGACATGAAAACAAGAAAGAATGTGGAATATGATAATATCGTATAGATATTAGTGTATCACAAGATTCATTGTGTTTGTAAGCGAGACCGCCAAAGCACTGCAGCCAAAGCATGAATCCTAACAACCGCTACCGCTGCTGCTTCATTCCTGTTAGTCAGGTGTGGTGGCTTCTTTTCGATTGACAACATTACTCTGGGTCAAAGTGACAAGTTCAATCTCTTCTGGAGAAGTAGAGCTCCATGCCTTAACAGCTTCAATTTCAGTCTCCAACTTTAAGACTGAGTGAACAAGCTTTTCCCTAAGCATGAAGATGGATTAGTGATAGTCTCATTTTGCACCGTCTATCTACTTTAGAAAATGCATACGGACTAGTTTGCTCCTACTTTTCTCCTCTGCTCCTCCATGAAACCTTTCACTTTAAAATTCAGAGGGCATCTCCCCTCAGCTTGTGACTAACCATCAAGCAGCCAGTCACTAATCAGCTCATTCTTTATAAATCCAATCAGCTGCTTCTGTAACATTCTGCCCCCAACTCGTTACTCTGATGCCAGCAGCTAACTCTCTACCACACCCACTGCCAGCATGGAGACACCAGCATTCACTCCACATGAAGTCGTCTAAAGGCCTGAGCTCCTTAATGTCTCATCAACAAAAAATTTAGCCATGATTGTGACACAGCTCAAACAGGAGCTTGTTTCATTCAAGTCTCCATGCATGCATCAATGCATCCTTTTTCTACCTTTGTGTTCTGAAAACCCTTACAACATATTTGTGAATTCCTAGATTTTTCTGACATGATTTTTTTTTTTGCACCACAAGAAGAAACTGATATAGAAGCATGTTGTCCGAGCAACACTGAATAAAGTGTTGTCTACCCCACAGACCTGCAATTAAACCGCTTCGCACTCAGTCTGGCCGTTCCTTGGGTTCGACAAAAGCACACTGGCCAGACTAAAGGAGGTAACTCTGCTGCTGTGTTGGTTCTGTATTAGGCACCGACTGCGGTGGACTTCTTGCATGGTTAACAGTTCTGGTTTTCTGCAGGTGCCTTTCAAAATATCTGTTTTTTTGTTTGTTTGTTTGCTAAGGAACCATGACAGAAATGTGACCTTTGTCGGGTTATGTCTGGTTAATGAAAACAAAAAAACATATCTTGTGGTATGACCGACACCCATATTCCTAGTCAAAATGCTACAGTAGTCTACAATAGGCTATAATTTGTATTATGTGCAGATATAGCTTAAAATAAGCTATATCCGCTAATCCTGTTAGTTTTTAAAGGTGAGCAGAAACAACATAACCTTGTCATGAGGCGGCTGGACTCACGAGATTACAATATCGTGCACATTCATTTTGTGAGGCTCCAAGCCAGCAGTTTCTGCCCGGTAGACTTGTGACCGGACTAATCGAAGTCCTTTGAGGAAGTGCTGACATGAGCTACGGGTGTGGTTTTTGTGTGTGACGCTCAGAAAACAACAATATTGGCCACCGATGTGGTTAGTGTAGATGCTCCTATAGCATCAGTTCTACCAGAACTGGAGAGTATTTCTTCACTGAAAGAAGAGCAAAGAATGAGACTGAAGGTCTTTTTTAAAGCCTTTCTTGAAAAGACATTTTCGCTCTCCTTCAGACTGGCTAAGGTAATAGTTTGATTTACCAACTGGCTTCGCTGGTCATATGGTTTCGTAATCTGATTTGTCGAAGTCAGACCGTAAAAGACGGTGACAGACAGATGGTTTATCCAATCACCTGCAAAGTATTTCTTAAAAGTCTTTGCCCTTTTCCAACAGTTTTCAACGAAGCCTTCCTATATGGTCGTGTGTAACAAACCAGGCGCAGTCAGGTTAGAACTAACAAGTAGTGAATGGAAATGAGAAGTTTGATCCCACTTCTGATGACAGCAGGCTGACCTCTAATCAAGCTGAACGACCACTACCATTTGTGTCTGGCAGGCTTGAGGCAACGTGCGAGTTTGGTGGTAGTATTGCAAAGATGCATGTCTTTTACTACATGCATATCTGCACAAAAATCAATAAATATTTGTAATTAACTTATTTGCGATAGTTGAACACTGGGCTCTTGCATGTCTTTGTGTGCTCCTGAACCGTTTAATTTAGTAGCACCTGTACTCCTTGGGAAAAAGTTTGCAGTTTACAGACATGAGCTCCCCGAAAGATGTGTAACTTTTGACTCAATAAAGTAGTTAGCCGATAATTTCAAATAGTTCTCTCAAAGATATTCCCCATGTGCATCAGAAAAACTTATAGCCTGTATCTAACGGGACACGTAAGCTTTTTTGTGTTGTAAATGTTTTTACTACCTTTGTGGGTTTTATGGCACATTAATATAGTCTACTGGTCTGGGTCAAAATTGCTGTAATTACTTTGCTGCCTGAAGTCAAGCAGAAGATCGTTCTTGCACGTTATCTAGACACCATAGACTTTCCAGTAAAACAGACGTTTCTGAAAATTAAAATGAATAAATTTAATCAGTGCATTAAATTTTTGAATATCTAAGCAATTAACCCCTAATCTCATATAAAACTTCTTCTCACGGATAGGTTGCTAACTGCCATATCTACATAAGTCTTTTGGATGTCTTTCTTAGTGAATTGGCAGCAGCAACAAAGTTCATAGCTCTGCTCTGGGATCTAAATTGGCACACAGTATGGTTAGAGATAGAGGATATTAACACAGCTCACTGAGAAAGATGGACAGGAAAGGATGAGTTGGGTGGAGAGAGAAAGGCATTGAAGTACAGACAGAAAATGAGTGAGCACCAGTGATAAAGTGCAAGTGGAGTAAATGACCATATTATGAGTGGAAAGCAGAGCGGATGAAAGCAGCGGCTTGACAGACAGGAGAGAGGCGAGTGATGCGATACGCAGGGAGACTATAGCCATTTCTCTGGCCCGCACTCATACTCCTCCACCTCCTTCTCCTCCTCCTCCTCTCCCTTCTTGGAAAGTGATAGGAGTTAGTCCCAAATCCCCGAGCATGCAGGCCGACGGGTGGATTAGCGCCCCTGCTCCTCCGTTATTCTCCCTGCTTGGTTTTACACCCGAGGCAGGAAGCAAGGAGCAGGGGAGCTGATTTCATGGCAGCTTCTGTCGGATTAGACGGGAAGCTGGAGAGGGATGCCAAGAGAGGTGGGAACACCTTTCACCTTCTCTGGTGTTTATGTTCTATGTTTGTGGGCTTGAGTCCCTCGCTGTTCTCCGTTTTTCTCAAATGACATCACTCGTCTCTGTACATCCATCTGGTGATTTCTACATCTGTTATGTGAGTCCATGAGTTCTAATTCTGTGAAGAATTTGAACTCAGATCTTTTAGGAATATTGAAAAATCAAATTTAATCATGCTATTAACATTATTTTCATTGTTAATTAGTTTTTCAGGGTTTCTCACCCGTGCTTGAATTTAAATGGAATCTTTTTAACACACAATAAATGACAGCAATTTCCTTGTCTTGGTCCTTGAGTGATGAAAAAACAGGGGGGATCATTAGACGCCTCAGTGGATGAGACAGTTTGAAGCCTTATATTTCCAGTGATCACACACAGTCTCATACACACTTGCAGACATTTACTCACAGCCTGTACACACACTTTATGAATCAGAGGAGTCTTGCTTGAGACCTTGTAAGCTCAAAATCTCCCCTGGCAGGGCTGGATTTCACCTTTGGCTGACTTGTACATGTTTAACTTCCCACATGAGAGAATTTAGTTTGAAATACTGTCTTCAGCATTTACTGGGCGCACAAAGCAGAGCAACACAACAGAAAAGAGGAATTCGAAACAAAAAGAGACAATGTGAAATGCTTATATTTTAGATCTATAGTGCCAAATACTGAATGCCATGTTTGTTATGAGCTTAATCCCTCCATGTTTTATATTCATTCTTGGAGGAGAAACCATTACCTTAAGTGGATAATTTAGCATAGCTAGTGTATCGAGGGCAAGGCTGTAAACATTATTGATGCTGACAAGGGATTTCAATTGCCGCTGTTCTTTAAAATGTGCTGTGTATAATTTATTTTCTTTCAGTGGCTTCAAAAGTGAGTAGGTGTCACTTTTTAAATTATATCTTATTTTCAAGAAAAAAATAAATTAGGAAAAAAACTGAACTGTCAAGCATTTGTCTTGTGTTGTGCCTGCATTTTAGAGCCTGGGGACATATTACAAGATCCACAGTACGTGCATGCACTTCAAAACAGCAACTTCTCTAATATAAACTTGATATGTGTCTGCATGTGTCAAAAGAAAACAATCTTGTGTATTTTTGTCACTTGCGTATTTCCAAAACATAAATAACTAATGCAGTATAAATAATATCTTGTTCACCATGTGCAGGTTGGATTCGTATCACCATCTCGTCTCTTCCTAGTTTGATCTGTAATTGCAAATTCTCTGTCTGTAAAGGTGTGAGCATTAATTAACCAGGTGAATTTGTTTGTGTGGTTATGTTCTTCCTGAATTTAATGTTGTTTATCTTTATATAGTCAAAATACAGCGTATTTTGTATGTAAGTCCAAAAGTCCAATAGCCAATTAGAAACAGTAGAACAAATTTTTATGATGAACAGACCTTTATTTATAACTTTCTGTTTGTTTTAGGCTAGTTGTATTATTTCCTCACATTGTAATAGGAAATCTCCTGATTTGTTGATCTGGTCTGCTACAATTTTAATTTGCCATTAATGCTGTTACAATTAATGTAAACCCCATTCTTCTTACATGTTTACATGTAATCTTGATAAATTCAGGATCATTCATATTCTAGAGCACTAAAGCCTGGCTTATGGTTGATGCAGTGTTAGTGTCAAACAGCTTCAGCCTTCGCTGGTGTCCAGTTTGAAGTGAAAGGTGTAGCACACGCGGGCTACAACATGCGACCAGGCGCCAAGACGGCATGATGACGTCATTTTTGGTGTCAACACCCTCGTGTTGTCCTTTGTGACCACATGGCCTGACAACACCCAGCAGCTCATTTTCAGCGTCGTTTGAGCATGTCTGAAACAATTCAACCTCGATGTCAAGTTCACAGCTGAAAATGTGCAAGGCCTGAAACAGCTCTCCCTTGTTGATAAACACACACTTGTGTTTGGTTATGTTCTGTCATGATTTATTGCACATTCTCCATAAACAGGCAATCTAACGACTGCAAAATATTACAAACACTGTCAGAATTGTGTAGGACCAAACTCTCAAACACACATAAACAAGCTTGTGCAAACCGACTTTTTCCCGCTCAGAAACATTGCAAAAATCAAATCAGTGCAATCAACCAGGGATCTAGTATTACTAAATGAATTCCCTAATTTTTCACACCTTCGTTCCTGCAATGCTCTTGTCTACTGTCACAATGAAGCAGCCTGGTCCTGCCTGCAACTCGTGCAAAACGCTGCAGCCAGACTGCTAACACATATCTGCCAGTAGATTCCACATCAAACCAATTCTCATACCTCTTCATTGGCTTTTCAACTGATTTCAAGATACTGCTTGAAAAGCTTTAAAAAGCTCTCCAAACCCATCTTTCTTTATTTGCCTGTAATTTATTTTTACGTACATCGTTTATGTTCAATGCGTTTGTTGTTTATTTTTCAGTGTTTGTATCCCGTGCAGTTTCTAACTTTGTTTTATACGGCGTTATACAAATAAAAGTTGATTTACTTATTTATTTTCTCACTTACTTACTTACATTCCAGCTAACACACCCACATAAAAGTAAATGCACAACACCACGTGCATTTACTCTTTCACATACTCGCATAAAGAACATATATACACTGCAAAGATACACGAAGCAATAATGCTGTGCTGTCACCAGCAAGCACATGGAGATGATAAAAGACAAAAATCAATTTTCCACACACAGTGCAGTATGTTCTGTATTAATCATGTGCACATACTTGTGACAGGCCACATACTGAGAAACACTGACTAAACATCTGCATGTGTTATTGGGACACTGAGTATCAATCTGTCAATAGAAGCCATTAACATCGCAGAGGACGGCTGGGGTTATACGAGGTCACTGTCTGCTCTATAATGGAGCAGTCATTTGAGGGTCAACCTGTGCACTGCCTGAATGAAGTCATGGCTATGACTGATGACGATGAGGTTGTAAATGATCTGCTGTGGCCCTGGCGTGGGTGTCAGGGTCAGTCTGCTTCCTAGGTGCAGTGTTGCTACAACGAAGGTGAGTTAGGGTCGGATCAATGCTGACAGCAGCTCATGGATGCAAAGATTTACTGGTCAGCCTTGTGGAAAAGCTAAAGGTCTAATATAACTAAACATTTATAGTGCCCACACAGTGACCTCGGTGACATTATGCTTTCTGGGACTTTATGACTGGGCTGGGCTTCATTTTTGTTTCATTTATTTAAGTCAGGTCTTCATTCAGATGGGAGTTTTCACTCCAGGCAAGAAACAGAGGAGCTGTTCACTCACACATTTACAGATGCAACATGCTGTTTCTTAGCTTGAACTGTGAATTGTAATGCCACCCTCAGGCTGCAAAGATGCAATTTGAATACTTATCAATCAGGCCGCCCTTGAACTTTGTCAGTGGGAGCAATTTTATAAGATGTAGGTACATCATTGATGGTTGTACTCTCCGAACCTAAAGAGCAGCATTCTGCAGTTTTTTATGAAATCTTTGCAATCAGGCAATTAGGGAGCAAAATTATTTTAAGGTTTATTACACTAAGGATTGGTGTCTAATGCTGAGTTAAGTACTGAGTAAAAGTACACACAATAAAATGACTCAAGTAAAAGTGAAAATTAAATCAAGAAGTATAATCTAGAAACAAAAACTATGCACTTTATCAGTAATGCTGCTGTTGAACATTTTAAATTGGGTCCTGCCTTTTTATTATTGGCTTAAAGAAGACAACTGTGTTGTTTTCTGCTCATGGGTCACTTGTCACTGACTTGGGAGGGAATTCACAGCATCACCAATGAGCTGGGAGGAAATTCTGAGAACTGAGAGCACAGCTGGTTGCCATAACAAAAGCAGGGATTGTACCTTTAAAAGCCCCACATAGCTTACTGCTAGTCATGCTCATACATGACGCAACACAAATAAATGGACAATGCACAATGACACTAACATAGCACTTTAACATTATGCAAAAACAAGATCTAAAGTCTGCCACTGGGGGTCTGTCAATAAAAAAAAAACATTTAGAAAAATATCATTTGGATTTGTTTCTTTCACTGTTTTACAGCAGCCATTGCCGATGAAAATCTATCTCATTTACTCAGTCAGAAATCTTCATGGAAAGGTAAATGTTTAAAAAGTATACATCTTACGTTTAGACAATTCTCTGGCTTCCTTTCTCGCTCTCAGAAGTTAAAGCCTTCTTACTGTTTTCCAAAAGTTGTAGCAACAGGTGTCACTTTGAATAAAATTATGGGTTTGTCTGGGTGTGAACATTGTTGGAAACATTTAGAATAACGTAAGTACACACCTCGACAAAATATGGCAAAGATGAGAATGTTTTTAGACATTTTGATGCAAAAATGTTACATCTTACACATTACACTATGCTTTTGGATTAATATTCAAACAATCACACAGTTGTGTGTTTCTGAATGTGCAAATTGTGCACGTGAGAGGAGACATTAACAAACCAGAGACAGGCACATACATTTTCAACTAAATCCATCCATTTTCCAAGGTGTATCTAATGTGCAAAGGTTTGAGTGTGTGTGTGTGTGTGTGTGTGTGTCCGTGAGGGCTGAGGTAAGAGGCTCCGGTGCTGTGGAGTGAGACGGAGGGCATTAGTCAGATTTGACCAACAAAGAGGCTGTGCGCACACAGCCAGGGGATTATACCAACACCGCAGACTTTCATTAGTCTACAGAGAGGAAGAGGAAAAGAAAGAGCAACAAATAGGTGGAGGAGAGGATTACAGAGATAGTGGAAGACTGCCATTAGACGAGGGTGAGGGAGGAATGCAAAGATGGAGGAAGAGCGGTGAGATACAGAGAACTGAAGCGAGGAAGACACTGAGAACACTCCACTTCTGGATTAGTCCAATACCTGGGGCTTTCATTAAATGTGAGAGAGGGAGACGGATGGACGGAAGGAGGAAATAAGACAAAAAGGGAGAGCTAGTGGAAACTACAAGAAAATAAATAGGTGTGCATGGAGGGACACAGAGAAAGTAAAAAGGAAATTTAGGAGGAGTAAAGAGATAAGGTACAAGGTGATAAAAAGGCGAACAAAACTTGTTTGTGGCAAAAGACGAAGAAAGAAGTTAGAAAGGGACAGAAAATGACAAACAGAAAACAGACAGAATCAGACTGTATGACGGTGTGTGTGTGTGTGTGTGTGAGAAAGAGAGAGAGGGAGGGAGAGAGAGAGAGGGAATAAGAACTAACACGGATTAACCCCTCGACTGCACCCCCCAACACACAACTCACAGACAGACAAACTCAGGGCCTGGGAAGAACTCTGCTGTGCCAAACTAATTAGCTACTAACTCAACTCTACAGCTCACACAGATGAACTGCAGCATCTAGGATGGAGACCAAGGCCAGACCTTAGAGGTGTGTTTGTTCGTGTGTGTGTGCGTGTGTGTGTGTGCGCTGATCTGCGTCAGTGAAAATCCACGGTGGTATGTTTTTAATGGCTCTGTGTGGTTGTGTTCTGTGTGAATGTGTGTGCTTACACAACAGTAAGACCATGACAAATTAAAAGTCTCCACTCTGCGAAACAAAGAATCTTCTGGGCAAGCAAATGCGTTTTCTGCAACCCCATCCATCCCCTTTGCGCTTTGCAACTCACTTTGCGCCCACATTATGTGCTGCCTAAACAGCTTAGTGGACTTGGACACACCCTGATTACACTAGCATTGAGCCCTTTAGACCAGGGTTTTCCAAACTTTTCAGCCCGTGACCCCCAAAATATCGGTACGAGAGACTGGGGACCTTGTCAGTCCTAGAGCTGGCATATAACTTTGTGCACAGCCACGCACGCACACTGTTAGGCCCATGCAAACACAAAAGAACAACAGCTAACAGCTGTAATATTATTTTTAAGTAATTTAAGAGAAAAATTACCAAAGAATATTGCAAGAATGTATACAATTATGAGCTAAATATTTAATATTAAATTGTTTTAAATTGTTTTTTGAAACATCTTGCGTCCCCCCCACTGTGTCTCATGACTCTCCAAGGGGTCCTGATCCTTACTTTGGGAACCACTGCTTTAGACTATGCGCCATAGATCATCAAATAGGGCCCATGGACCTCTCGTTGATTAACTTAGCAGTATTAGCTGATGTTTCTTGCGTTGTTGCGGTTGCATGATGTTTGGCTGACTGTGTTTGCAAAGGTACTGACTTGCTTATTGTGTGATTCGAAGTCAAGCTAGCCTGTTTGAACACAGGGTTTAGCCTGTAGCAAGTTACAGGCAGATGTTATCATTGTCTCTGGGTCCGGTTATCTGGATTTCCTCATTCTGATGCTGTTTCTCAAATATACAGTCTTGGCTGAATATCTAAGTCATTTCTAAGGGACTGAGTTAAAAATGGAGAGGCAATTTTTATATCTAAAAAACTTCTTTGATAAATTATCAAAACAAATCTAAAAAGATTTTTAAAAAGCTGAAGCTGCTTATAGAAAATGTCAGAAATGTGAAATGACAGCCCGCAGCACTCAGTCTATGGCTTTGTGCACCATGGCAGAGACACGTGAAGTTTCTTTCTTTCTTTCTGTCCTTTGATTTGCTGTATTTCTCAAACTACTTAACTCCGTTCAGTTATTTTTTAACAGACAACAATTGCTTTTGATCTCAGCTAGTGAGAAAGATCCCTGGAAATCTAAAGCTACTATATTTCAATGTCATCATGGCAGTGTCATTTCCATTTGTCGGCCCTGGCACAGTTGGAAGAGGCTGGCTTCAGCACGGTACCGATGCACATACACAAACACAGGAACGAAACGCCAACATCGCTGTGACTGTTTGTGTAGGATTTATCTCAAATTCAAGCAGACAACTGCATACAAAGTCCAGATAAAGAGCGGTGGAAATGCCCGCAACTGTCTTTTAGATCACGGATACTCGAGCATGATATAGAATTTTATTAGAAGATGAAAGAAATGACGGTTCAGCATTTGAAAACACAGGTTGCTCGCCATAGATCAGGTAGCTCAAGCATGCTGAGACGCGGTTAGGCTGGAGCAATGTGAGTGCAGGCCACAGGGGCAGAGGGGAAGGGGGACAGTCGTGCTTCAGCACAGTACGGGGCAACTGGACCAAGTGTGAGTGTGCCATAAGTATAGACAGTGAAGTGCAGTCAAATCTACAAGAGATATTTTTGATTTTCAACATATTTGAAGCACAATTTATTCTTTACAAGTCTTCTTTAACTGGGGTGCAAATTTGTTTCAAACTATGAATTAACTTTAAAGACATACATTTCCATAGTTCAAAAGCATGAAATTCAATTTACTTGATTCAAAAAACCCAAATTAGTTTGCAGATATAAACCAATGCAATGCAATGGTCAAAGTCAGTATGCGAGGGATTGTGTTCAAAGAATTTCTCACCGACATGGCATTGCATTTAGAGAAAGGATTATAGGGTTTGAAGTAACCATGTTATAATCTAACTCAGTGGGAGGTGACAGTCACCCACTGACAAGTCACAATATTTCAAGCTTTAAAAGGACAAACTCCTTTTGTCTGAGCTGCTATGATAAAAAGGTAAGGGTATTTCTCTGAATTTTTGAATCTATTGTCAATGAAATGCAAGTTTGATTGTGGGGTGGCAGGATGTTATTTCCTTTTGAGTGAGTCTTTCATTCCCTCAAATTACTTTCTTGTACAACAAATGCATATTGCTCTTTGTGTTCTCTCTATATATAATGTCACAGCTGTTTTTGGAAAATATACTTAATATTAGTTCAGTGTCTTGTTCATAAGCACCTCAGCAGGGCTCTTTATGGTTGTTTTTTTAAGCTTAACAGTAAGAAAGCTTGTGAGATCACATATGTTTCCTTATATCTTTCTACACCGTATTTTGCAGGGGTTTTTTTTCCTTTAATGCATTTCTGTCTCTGGCGGTTGTTGTAGATCGAAGCTTCAGACAACCTTTGATGTTCTTGGTTTGATATTGGCCTCATTACCACCGCAGGTGTCGAGATAAAATATCAAGACGTAGCATAAAAGCAGGATGAAAGGTTTTCGATTCTATATTTTAACATTCAAACTTACAATATAGGCATACAAGTGCACGGGTGTACATGTTTGCTGGATTTCAGACCTTTCAATCTGTCTCCTCCACTGAATTCAGTTGACAGATTCTACAGAGCCTGGCATCGTGACATGTGACAGCAGTTTCTCACCCCAAAAAGGAGACGGTCCAATGAGCATCACAGGGGGCTAACGATTAGCTAATAAGCACTGGAGGCGGGACTAACGCTGTTGTCATGCTGTTGTCAGCTGTTGTTATGCTGTACAGTTTTGTTTTTGCAGGATAGAAACTCCGTGACTTGATTTGCTATGATATCCTCTAGTTACTGACAACATAAGAAAAAAGTCATTGTGGTCGAACTGAGTAAACATTTACAAACAGTTGTTGAATGTGCAGCAGTGAGACTTTAATGTCAAGCTGCCAGTCCATAACAACAAAATTACAATTATAGTACTACCACAGTGTGATAGTATTATAAATGACTTTGAAGTTGTCTATTTTTGTGGTCACACTCAACTCAACTTTATTTCTCTATCACCTTTCATACAAACATGCAGCCCAAAGTGCTTCACATAGCAGAATAAAACAACAGACAGAA
>JAQFJB010000011.1:4231838-4243993 GCA_029874875.1 Naso minor | reverse complement strand
AAATCATCCTTAGCATTTCATACCCTCAGGTGTACATCAACAGGTTATCATCTTTGTTTTCAAAATACAAAAATGTGAAATTAATTATCGGTATCAGCGACGAGAAGCAGGTAATTGGTATGACAGGGTTAATAATGACGTCACTGGTGCCAAAAATAAATTTGAAGGTGTTGGAATGACATCGTGAAAAAGCTAACGGGACTTAAAGTCATCCTACATCATAGCATCAATGCTTGAGGGGAAAATATGAAGTTTCGTAATGGAGCTGTCTTTGAGTCCTTCGACGCACGAAAACTGTATCATGATGTTAAACAAGTCAGGCCTGAAACACAGAGAAGCCCATTGAAAGGGGAAGAATATAATAAGATCAATCTCAATTAATTTAATAATTGATTTGTCATTCAAATTATTCTGGTAAGCAAAAATCTCTGTATTGATTGAATTCTGCTTGATTTAAGTTTACATCCATAAACTTGGATTTACTAAACACAGAGTTAAAAGACATTGATTTTTTTTTAAAAAATCAATAGAAAATGATCAATAACTAAGATCATTGACATCATTATCTTTCAAATTGATAAATTGATTTTTGTAAAGATGTAATACGTACATGTATGACTTAGAGGCACAGTAGGGCTGTTTCATTGATTAAGTAACTGATGTTTACAGTTTGAATATCCGTTTTGTTGTTGTAGTTGTTGTTGTTTTGTTTTCTTTGTACTTAATTTCTGCTTCCATCAATTCAGTGCATCTCTGTACTGAGTACAGCTAAGTACTACATCAGGCTCAGAGCCACCTGGCCAAATGTGACAGGATAATGGCAGAATAATTATATCATATGGTAAGATAAATTAAAAAAAATGAAAGCCCTCTTTTCATTGGTTGCATTGTTAATGTTGCCACCTGCTACTCTGGTGTTTTATTTAATTCTGTTATTTTCAAATACGTGTTGTTTGGTAACGCTGGATAATTAATGAGGATGAAAACCAAACAATGAACCCCGCCAGTGTTGGCCCTGGCTGTGGTAAAAAGAGCTAATGGAGACAAGCCATAACTCTCTTTTTCCATCTCACTGTCGACGGCTTCCAACCTCCCCACCCTTGTTCCCCTTCCATGCCCCATCTATCAATCCATATATCCATTCTCCCTCATCCTCCCGCTCCTCTCGTCTTCCTCTTATCTATCTAAATGTATTGTAGGACACCATTTCAGGCCAGGGTAGTAATCTGACCATGAAGATGTTTTACTGGCTGCCCTCCTCTTCAACCCCCCCTCTTCCCAAAACAGATAGGAGGAAAGCCCCCATGTTGGAGTCACGGTTCAGTGGTTTCTAATTATGTGTTCACTGTAGGAGCCTGGTCAGAATATTTCATATAGACCCATGACAGTGAGATAAGAGAGACAGGAGGGAATGATGGAGAGGCGGGAGAGAGACAGGGATGCAAACAAAAAGACGTACAGAGGATGAAGAGAGGCAATACACGTATTACAGTGTACATAAGTGCAGTTCATCTATTGTCCGTACTATCCAGGATTGACAACAGAAAGAAAGAGAAGAAAACAATAATGTGGAGAAAGCCGATGAATTAAAGCAGGTGTGGAACTGGGAAGTCACATATTTCTCAAGTCATTTATATTTGTGTTTGATCTGCATTTCCATTCACATTTTCTAAAATAAAACTGAATATTAGTGTTTATATGTGGAACATATTTACAGAAGCCGAGAGTGGTCGTAGTCATGATGACTATCTTTTTTCATTCTGTTACCTTAAGATCACAAAAAAAACCCAAAAAACATTCCATTATTATGGGATAACGCCTCGTTTTCCCATGATAAAGGGATAAATTAATGCGTTATCACGGGATAACAAGGCTCATTTCCTTGTGACAATGAGATAAAAAAGCCAGTCGTTTCCTCCTTTTTACTAATTTTTATCAGCGATCTGGAGTGCCACTAGTGCCAGCATGTAGATGCTCTCGACACCTGTAAGCAGGCTAGCTGAAAATATCACAAACAGAGTATCTATTGATCAACACATCAGACTGTTCCTCAATCAAGGTCTAACACAGGCAGAAATTACACTGCGTCTTTCTGTTACAGATAACATTCAGATCAGCACTAGCCATTTAAGACTTATTGCACTTCAGTGATGCCGCTGGCAGTGATCTTGACGGGCCAAATCTGTGGGATCATGAACCGCACACTCGCTTTCGATCATGTGATGAAAGCCCACCTGATCAATTATCCCGTTATCACGGGAAGACAAGCCATTATCCCATAATGATTTTTTTTGTGATCTTGAGATAACAGAATTTTAAAAAGACTTCCATTTATTAAAACATAACAAGATTTTTTATTTCATTTTACTTTATTTTTAGAAATTCCTTTATAACAAAAAATGGGTGTTAACATTCAATTTTGTTATTAATGTTTTACTTGAGGATTTTACACATGGTAGACGCGGTAACTTGCAGTTAGTTTTACTGATCGATTTTTGCTACCTTGAGGAGATCTATCTCTTGACTATAACCTATCAAACACCGTTCATCTGTATACTTGAAAAGTCCACTGTACCATTCTCCACTGTACATAATATAAAGTACTCCTGCACTTCAAAAGACGCTACAAAACATTTCCCTTTTGCGGAGCAGTTAATGCAATAAATGCGAAGGGTTCCCATAGAGGTCAACATAGTCAAGACCGGTTGCTACTGGTCAACAGCACAAACTCACAGGTAAATGTTCAGTAAAGCAAACTTTACAAGAAATGTTTTTCGTAGAATAGCAAATCTACTGATTGTAGCTCTTCTACTGGAATTTATGTATTTTGCTGTTTAAAATGCCTGCTTTAATATTAAATGATTCTTGTGAAATCTGTCTGACTCACGGTCTGTCTCTCTCATTTCCTTTTGATGATAGACCAAAACACTGAGGAGAAATCTTGATGGACTTCCATAGAACATTTACCCAACCCACAAATCTGCATAATCCTCAAAGCCTTGCCATAACCCCAACCCAAAGCTTTTTTCATCAAGAACATCATCTGAAAGGATAAAGAAAGTTTACTCATTCAAAAAGACTTTTGGTTATCAAACAACAATTAGGAAGACTTCTTAACCTTGCAAGTACAGTTAAATGTGCCACACGCATACACCCTCAGGAAAGTGCACACATACACACAGTGGCTCTTCTCAAGGCTGTTAAATGACTGGTGTCATTAATGTTGGTGTGCTGTTGCCAGCTGTAATATTTCCTGTGGTCATTAGACCATCTGGTGGCCTGACTCCTCTCATATCTCTATCTGTCTCACTCGTCGTTCTCTGCCTGTCTGCCATCTTGTGCTGCTCAGCCCCCTTGCTCACTGTTGCTTTGCAGATTCGTCTCAGTGTTTCTCCATCTTTGCCTTTTTTCATATCTCTACCAATCTCAGTTCCTCTTCCTATATGTCCTCCTACTACTACTATACTGATTGTTTTATCATTTAAACTTACTCTCATTCTCTTGCAGCCTCTAACTCTTTGCTCCTGGTCATTTCATCCATCTCTCTCGAATGGCAGCCAGTGGATGAATGCAGCTGTTTTGGTGCACCAATATGTTAATTGGAGAGATCTGGAGCTCATTTATGGATGGGTCAACATCCCTTTAAATTAAATTATTATCATCAATGTAATTACAGTGTTATGCATGAATGTCAGAGAACTAGTTCAATTGCTCAGAATCTCAAAAAGATGCCATGCATTTGACTTTTTTATTTGATCAATTTGTTTTGTGTTATAAGGACGAGATGTCTTTGACCGATGCAATCGCAACTAACACAAACTGCTGTTTCCTATGATTTCTTATCTAAAACATGGTGGTAAATTCACTGAAGAAATACCAATATGGTGAAAGCTTAAGTATAATAGTGCAAAATAAGGATTTTCCGATTGTTTCTAAATACGTCTGGGCATTTCAAAAATAGCACCAATATAGAAAACGTGTCTGGTGCATATTCACTTCAAATTGTTAGAATTTAGGCAAGCTATTCCTGGTAGATGTTGTAAAGGGAGCCGTCCCATTTAAGGTCCAGAATCTACTGAGATGTGAATTCACAAACTTGTACCTAAAGATGAAAATAAGCCCGCTTTATCTTAGCAACATGGAAGCTGAGTCCATGCACAACGCAAACCCACATTCATCACAAAGTTGATTACTAGCTCTCACCCCCAGTCCCTGAATCCTTCTCCGAGATTGTTATATTTCTATTCACAATAAGCTCTCAATACATTTTACTCATCCAAAACACATTGTGCATGCAGTTTAAGAGCTCAAAAAGAAACCCCCGCCTCAAACAAACAAAAAAATCATACAGGTAACTATAAACACGGACAATTTTTTGTTTTTAGGATGTCTTAACTTATGATTTTACAGTTAAAATAAAAACAACTTTTTAAGTGCTGAATTAATGCAGAAAAAAGATCATCAATGCAATGCAATGTCACAAAACCTAATTGTCTAAATAGGATGTCCCAAATGAAGACTTTCACAAGCTTTTCTCTGCAATTCAGTCCATATGCTAAGCTAAATTCTGCATTTTTATGCGAATAAAAACCGTCTCTCTCTAATTACTCATTTTCTGTCAGTCTCTGCTTGCCTGTCTACCTGCGTTCCACAACGTGTGTGAAGCCACATCGCCTCAGTTCTGCTGCTGATGGCTGCTTGCCTCCTTCTTTCCTTACATTTCTAATGAGGCAATATAGCAATCCATAACAAATTTCAAAATTAAATATAATTTCCCAGGAAGGAAATAGAAGGAGGGGAAATAGAATTAGATTTTTGGAGGCAGAAACAGATGTAAGTAATTTCTTTAAAGTACTACTGGCACATTTTCTTTCTGCAGGGGCAGAACATGATCTGTTTTGATGTGACTGCTGTACCTTATAGTCTTTGTTGAGATGGGAAACGATGTGATGTAGCTTTTAGTGTTGCGAGACTGCTGTCATTGCGGCAAGTTTCACTTGCACTTATTCATTTCTTAAATTGTTTTTTACTATCATTCTCCTGCACCAACTTATAATCAATCCTAAAAGCCCTAAAACATAAAGTCGAGTAAGCTAAGCCAAACAGCCAAAAGTAACTATAATAAAACAATGCAATAAGAGAGAGTGCCTTCCCAAGTGAGACACTTGATTATCACAGCTTTTCTTCAAGTAGACCAAGATCGCGAAAGAGAAAAAGAAGAAGCATACGGCATGTGTAAGTTTGCAGCACTAACACCAACAGAGAGAGTAATTTGTTCAGACTCTGGGCAGGAAAATTGTTCCTCTCTTTTGCTTTTATTGCAGAAATCTATAGCAGACAAAAGGGGGTGTAATCTTCATCTACAGTCCATTATTACTGAGACAGCAGCAAGAAACATGTCCGTCTTCTTCTGTCAGGCACAAATACAACAGAGTGCCACTGCCTTTTTTTTTCTTCTTCTTCTTCTTTTTAACTGAGAGGGCTAAGAACTATGTAGCCTGGTAGTCTAATAGGCAGTATTGGATAATTAAAGGGCAACAGGAAGTACATATACAGTATGTTGTATTCATCAAAATGCTCGCAAATTAAGACACACATTGAGCAAGTTATTTTAAACTACAGCTCACTGTTCAGATAAAATACTGACCTCACAAAAACTTCACTTTTTCTATTGCAGCACATAGGCCTATTTACTCAAGATTTAACAGTCAAGCAACTGCAAATGGCTATTTATGCTCTAGTACAACTCAAATAGAGTGAAGTTCTGAGAACTGAAACCTCTTTCTGCTCAATAACCACCATCAGTGCAGTCATGCTGCACTCCATGCCTCAACCTTTCCTTATTTGATCCAAGGGAAAGGCAACTAAGCGCAAATGCTACATTTTAGCAGCATCCTGCATGATGATGGGTTTAAAGTCAGTGACACAAAGTAATGAGAATAATAAAAGCAAAAAATGTTTTAACTTTCAGAAAAATTTATGTTGCAATGCAATATGTCCTGTGCAATGCCTTGTGGGATATTAATGGAATTAAAGTTTTCAAATTAGTCGCACCAGCAAAATGTCAGCTGTTCATTAACTAATGAAACAGAGTTGTTTTTAGCTCAATTACATATTTTATGTGCTATGCTGTGTGTTTTGAAAGGACTCCATAAGCAAATGGGGAGCTTTCTCTCAACAGGGGATGTTGTAATTCTTCAATTCATGTGGATACATGAATAATACATATCAAAACGGAGTACAGTGCTTTCAAATGACTAGAGCTGAATGCTATTTGCATTGTGACCAGAAATTTTCAACTTGAAAAGACACGTCATCTCTGCCCTCGACAGTGTATTATTTACAATACCATATGTTCATATTTAGGTTATTATACATTTGTTACTTGCAACTCTGCATCTTTCCAGTCCAGAATGCTTTCTATTCCTCTTAGAGGAAAGCTGCCCAGAGTCTCCATAATAAAGCTGTCAGTGCCTCATGGCAGGGAGTGCACTGCTTTTAAAGGGAATTAGAGGGGCTGATTTGATTGGCTATGATTGATGCCAGCCTCTCACACACCCACTGGTAATGTATTAGCCTAAACACACTTTCTAGATGTGCCACAGGTGTGCTCTCTTTCTTAAATAATGAAAACACTTCTCTTCGTCTGACATGAAGGTTTTTGTCTAATGAGATTAGGAGGAGTCAAGGAACATGAAAATACTCTATATCACAGTACAGTCCACTCTGACCTTGGGAACCCACATGAAAACAACATTACACGTTGCAGCATGGTACTGGAACCTCCAAAACAATACAGCCACAGTTCATGTTACTTCAGGCAGGCAGGAAACAAGCTGTAAGTACTTGCAATTGAATTTGAAATGAAAGACTCTTAGCTGTTTCCTCAACCACTAAATTACCACAAGCAAGGTATTCTACCTTGTGAAGCTGTGATGATAAATCCACTTTTTAAATTCATATTTCAAGAACAATTTGGAGTCAGAGCTCCACAACATCTTGAGGTACAGTGTAAGCACAATCTGCATGTGCTGCTGCAGACGGGGACTACAGAGCTGGTGTGTGTCTCTGAGTTAATGCCTGCACTGTATTGTGGGAATCGTATTCCTAATGGGCAGTGTCACAGCCCCATGAGAATCCCTTATGCCTGTCTTTTGAACATAAAGCCTTTCTAAAAGCCTCTTGCACATGAAAAACGATTGGGAGCTAAGTCAAGCACAGCCCCGAGCACAGCGTGGGAATCACTGTCAGATAAAAACGTGTGTTTTTATTCCAATAATAGTCATAATCCTTCCCAGCTAAGGTTATCTGTGGTGTATGTTTGCATGCATGTGTACATAAATTATGTTTAAACAACGCTACTGTGTACTGTATATAAAAAGGAAATTGCTGGAGCCTTGGGTGCATTTGCAGTCTGATGTGAACAATGTAAACTAACGGAAAGCAGAATGTGCTTAACATTTCACTTTTTATTGAACTGTTTTAAGTCTTCTCTCATGTCTCTCCCATTTCTTCTGGGGTAGCTTCTCTTTTTCCTATTCTTTTTGCCATTACTCGTCCCACAAATTATCTTAAAATAGCAGTGCAGATCTAAGACTGGCTTGTCTCAAAGTAGAGTTCAGCTAGTTTTGACCAAGAATGTTGAGTCAGTTGATATTGTTCAGCTCATAACACATTCTAGGCAATATAGTTGGACATTAGAGGAGAAGGGATGATGTGGTTATCATTTTTTGAAGATTTGGAATTCATGCTTAGTCAATTAAATTGTCCCCCATGTGCTTCATTCGCAGCCATTTGTCAGTGAAATGAAGTCACAGCAAAAGCTACTTATTAACTCTGGCTCAGCAGAATTCTTACATCTCACTGATGTGTTCATGTGCTTAAAACTACAGCACGAACATTTGGGATTATTTTAAACTAATTAACACCCATCCAGACTGTCGGGATGGAGTGCACGCAGAGGTCACGGTGCTATTTAGGAATTAACCCCGAGAGGATATTTTTCACTGAAAATGTGGTGGTGATGTTTTGTTTTTCTGGTTGCTTGCTTCCTGTTTATCTGCACTTCATGTGAATCACACAAACATAAACACCATATCAGCTCCTGGCTTACGATGGACTAAACCACTTGCTTTTTACTGAGTCTCTAAATATGATCATCCATATTTAATTTCTCTTAAATGTACATGAGCAGGTGTAGTGATGGACAGTTAGGTCCTCAATCTGTATATCTAAAAAAAGGTAACATCATGTGATTGAAAAACAACAACAACAACATCCAATATATAACCATAGGCTTACTTTCCAACACACACATGCGCACACACCATCACACACAGCAGCATATGCTGTGTGACTTCCATCTTAGAGAGGCTCTCCATTCTTAACAACTCAATTTTCTGATTATTATAACATAATCGTGGCAGTTAATAGGCATTCTCATATTTCATTTAGGATTTTAAGAAAAAAATGCTAGTTTGAGGCCATATTACTCCTAAGTAGGCAATTAAAACAAATTGCTTCTAGTAATGGAGAAATATGACCGCTTATGATAAGTTCCATATGGACTTTTTTTCAACATTTCTGTCTTTTTGAGCTACCAGTCAATGGATTTATGCAACAGTGGAGGGCCTGAATTACACCACAGACACACTCAGATATAAATGGAAATACCAGTGCGATACATTTATACCACGCACACACACACACACACACATACACACAGAGAGAAAGTGAGCATGACGACATGTGCACATGCATTCACACAGACAAACGCAACTTGTCAAGGCAAGCACAACCAAAGAGCTTAAATATAGATTTCACACTTGAGCTAAACCTCCTTAACTTGCCTTAACCATATGGACGCCTCAAGCCATGTCATCTCCCCCCACTGCCACTACAAACCTTCACTTATTCTTCACAGCCTCTAGTGTAAAACCTCATTTAAGTGCCTTGTTTATGGAGGACGGTGTAAATAATATTTCAGTGTCATTTGGCATCCTGTGTCTGCTTTAATGGCTTGAGACAGGATATGAAATGACATATTTTCATAAACTGCCTTCAGACATCAGTGTGGTAAGTATCCACTGATAGTGTAAGCTGGTTTTGTTTTTTTGTACCTAGTTTTAACAGTAGCATAGTAAAAAAATGCCTAATTGGAAAAAAATAAACTATGCTAACTATATTTTATATGTACTTATGCAATAAAGAGTCTAAATTGAGATACCGTAGCATGATTCCTAATTACAAACTGGTTCCAGCTCTACATACAGAGCCAAAAAAGCCATGAAATGCAACAAAGCAAGCCAACACAAGCAACTGGATACTTCTTAGATTCGCAGAGAGACAGAATATGTTGGACCATATAATGTCCATGACCAATAAGGCATCAGGAATGTGTTGCGAGGAAATCGAGGAATTTGTCATGGGGAGGAAAAACTGAATGTGTGGCAGGAAATTGACTAACTGTTCAACATGCCTTCACAGTGATATCTAATCCGCTTCTCACACACGCACACACTCACACACTCTCCCTTTCCAAAACACGCTCATACTACAGAAGCATATATGTGTACACAAGAAAGTGTGCAAACACTGTGCACTGTCCCCATACCATATGCTATTTTCATGCAACAATAATCCTCCTAATGATGTATTTACTATGAATTTTTAATTATCCTGTGCAGCTCGAGCTTAACTGATTGTCTGGCCGCCAGAAAGAGAAAACTGTGTCATAAAAGCTAAAATTTAAAAATACAAGCTGTATTCTCACACGCACTCACAGATGGACGCGTCCTATCAACGAAAAAGCTGTTAGTAAAACTGGGGAAGATAAGACTTGATCCAATCGTGCTTGTCAGCCGTGGCGCTGCTGCAGGTGGCTGTTGGGAGCGATCACAGAGCCGCAGATGGAGCATGTAAAGGTTGCATCTGGGGGGAGCGAAGGCAGAAGGCTAGCATGACTGCCACCTCTAGGTTCTCAACTGATGGGTCTATTGGTTTTCAAATGTGGCTTTTCCACAACAACAACAAAAACATGATGAAAACAGAAAGTGACCCAAAGGTTGCTGGATACACATTTGAATTTTGTACGTAGCAAAATCTATGAAGGCAGGATTGAAACTGAGGTTGCACTGTGTCATGATACGTTTTTCAAGCACTTTATTCTGCAAATTTCCTTGAAGTGATTTGATCGATTGAATGAAAAGGGATAAATGCTACGCTGAATGAAGCAAAGCAAACTCAATCAACAGTCTGGGAAGGAGCCACAAACAAGGCTTAATATAAAATTCTCACCTCACAATAGCAACACCAACAAGATGGTACAACTGGACTAATAAGATAATGAAAAAGCAATAATGACAAGATGGCAAAATTTAGCTGAATGACAGAATTACCCATGAAATGACAATGGAAATAAAAATAAATGAAGGTACGCATCTCTAATGAGTGGGATTGCAGAGAGACAGATGGTGTGTTCAGCTGGTGTTTGGACTGTGGTCTTGATCCACCAGGCATCAAATTGTTGGCTTTAGAACTGTGGTGCTCCAGGCATCCAGCCTACATGCTCTGTCCGGTTTGGTTTTTGCCAGAGATGTGGTTACCTTGATAATATCGGTTTGCTGGGGGACATCAATGCTGCCCTACCAAGGTGACTTTTAAACTGACAATATGTAACGTTTCCACATTAAAATGTCCCCCAATTTTTTTTTTTCTTTCTTACGTACTTTTGAGTTGTGTCTTTACACGATTCAGAATGTTTCCAACAATGTACAAAGCCAGAGAAATTTATAATTTTATTCAGGATAATGATGCGTTTCATTTTGTTGCCTTTTGTTAACTTCCAGGGTAACACCGTCAGTCAAAGATCAAGGAAGGAAATAGCAAAGAATAGAATTTAAAATTCAACAGGGCTGGGTAATTAACTGAATTCTATTTTCAATTACCATTTTGGCCTCCAACATTATGAAGACAAGATAATTGAACTGCACTTTCCATTACAACAGTTCACTTTTGCCTCTCCCTAAAAGCCCACATGTTTAGTTTACCTCATTGAGGTCAAGTGTGCTGTCATTAGCAAAAGCAAAGTCAAGTCAACCTCCACATGGACTTTCATGCATGTCTGTCGTGTTTATATGGCATCATTGCTTAGAGCATTTTTAAACTACATTAAAGCCACATTATAATGTAAATCACAAATTAAGTAAGTCTTTTTAAGAATTCAAACATATGGTGCATGCAGTTAAAGAAAATGTTAGAGACATATGCACAGCCGCACACACACAAACACACACACACACACACACACACACACACACTGATGAAAGCTGGAGTCATTTAAAGTATGTGAGGCTATTCTACTTTTTAATCCTTCCCGATAAGAAACTATTCAGAACTCTACCTTGGATCAAAGATAGGTGAGTGGTATCTCTCTCTCTCTCTCTCTCTTACACACATACACACACACAAATGTTCATGAAGAAGGAGATTGGGTACACTTTGTATGGGAAAGATCGTGGGAGGGGAAAAATTATATCTTATCTCTGACAGACCGGTAGCAGTCTGTGTGTGTAGCTGACACAATGTGTACTTGTGTGATACACCATCGAGTGTGTGTATTTACATTTCTACATGTACATTAGATGACAATGTGTATGTGTTAACCCCGATTTTTGCAAACTGAGGATGTGTTAACTCTTAAAATGCCAAAGCTGCATGTATTTTGCACCAGTAAATGTATTTCTATCTTTGCTTAAGTGCTATGTGATATAATATGTTTATATATATATGTGTGTGTGTGTGTGATGGCGTGACTGTTGACTGTGTGTGTTTGCTATGTCTTCTTAGCCACAGGTGCAGAGAGATGCTGACACTGCTTACAGAGAGGCGCAGTGCAAGAGAATGTGTTTATTTATCTGTCTGTCTAGTTCTCTCCCTCTCTCTCCCTCTCTCTCTCTCTCTCACGCACACACACACACACACACACACAACCACACAGGAACTTAAACAGCCAAACAAAAATGCCAAAGTGCTGCACAGACACACAAACACTCAGACGCACACTCTTACAGAGACTAACATACCTGCAAATAGACAAATAAACATGCCAGCACACAATCACTCGCTCTCACACACACACACACACACACACACTA
>JAQFJB010000011.1:3958960-3972876 GCA_029874875.1 Naso minor | reverse complement strand
GATCTTACTCAGCTAATGGAGCAGTGAGAGATGCTCTTGAAAAAGAGGTTGAAAATGGACAGGCTCTCCAGCACAATACAGCAACTCACAAATAGAATAGTCCCCTACATTCGGCACACTCAGAGATGTGAAAGCTTCCTTTGAGTGCAGCATGCACTAACATCCCCACCACAGGAACACTGAGGCTGCTGTTTTATAAATGTGATCAGAAATACTGTCATGATGGGATAATTCACTTGGATCACCGCAGTGAGATCGGTCCCTAATCAGTCTTTATGTGTAATTAAGATGAAGCATTTCCTGAAGTGAGGGCTCATGCCTGGATACGACCTTTGTGCTTTGTACTTGACCTTTAAGTCAAACAGAGCCCCATCTTTTTTAAAAAAAGCTCCATACAGAACAACAGTTAACATTCTCCATCTATCTGTGTTAAAGGGAATCGACCTGGTTGTATATTTTCATGTCAAACGTCTTTAAATGCACGACACGTATTTTTTGCCTCTAGAGTGCTTTCCCTCTCAGCAACAAAAAAACCACAAACTGTGATGACGTCAAGAAGGAGCGTGGTATCATGGTGCTTGGTGTGTTCGTCGCACCACTGCTGATGAAAATCAATCAGAGATGTCTCACTCTGTGTGTAGACAGAGAGCGTTGCACGAGCGGTGCGTACAGCGCAGAAGTAACAAGCAAAGTGTTCACTTGCATGTCTAGTAGAGTTACTGCAGTGACGAAAATTTCCACCAAGTAATAAGCTTGTGACAATATGGTACACTGGTTTTCACATGAAAAACAAAAAACAAAAGGAAACAAAACAGAAAACCCACGGTCTGTGTCTTTTATTTAAATCAGGGCTGTCAAACTCATTTTAGCCCAGGAGTCACATGCAGCCCAGCTTGGACTCAGGAGGGATGGACAAAAAACTATAGGACAATAACACGTCTTCAAAAACTTGTCATCTGAATACGGCTTTGAAGCTAATGATATTTTGTAAGCAATAAGGTAGCTAGCTTTCACGGCTGCGTCACTCACCTCTCGACTACGACAGAAAACAGACTGCTGTTTCTTCAAACAGTCCGGCAATTTCTCCCATCTTCTCTGCTCTCAGTTTTCCTTGAAAGTATTTGTGATTCTCGGCATGATGAGTCTGATAGTGGCATTTAAAGTTGTGCTGTAAGAGTACACAACAAGCACAAGTACACATTAAGCACGCTGGTGTCCCATGAGGGCTGAGGGGTTTCCAACACTCTTATTAGGAAAGCGCCCCTTAGTGGACAGACAGGAAAAGTGCACCCCACTCACACTTTTCAAAATCATCCAAAGGGCCGGACAGGACCCCCTGGCAGCCCCCAGGCGGCATGTTTGACACCCCTGATTTAAGGCTGCAATCGATAACTCCTGCAAACAAGCTAGCAAGCTAATGTTAGCCGTAGCATGAGACTCGTTGGGAAGCAAATCTGCTGCAGCCGTTTGTGCCGGCTCGCTCTTTATTTTGTTTGCTGTCTCTCTCTCTTTAAGTCCAGTTTGAACTGAGACCAAACGGTTGCAGGGAAAGTTGCAGCGGAGTAAACTGGTCTGTCTCAGCTCGAGGTCGAGCCATCTGACGGTGTGGCTTGCAGACACTCTGTTGTTGGCAGAGGTGAGTCAGAGCACGGTGAGTTAATCAGCTTGTACTGACATCACCTGTCACTAAGAAGCACAGCGTAGACCGGCCAATCAGGACAGAGAGTACAGAGAGCATCACTGATTTTTCATTTTTACGCAAAAACCTCGTCCCGCTGGCAAACAAAATATCATGGAAAAAACAGGGCTTATTGGAGACCAATTTAGCAGCGAATTGTGTCATTTTTCGAAAAACTGTTAATATGCATCATAATGACAAAGTTAAGCCAAAAAAGTTGTCTAGTTTCACTCTAAGCAATGCTTGTTTGCATCTGGTATCTTGAGTATACTTAAAGATTATTATTAGATCAAATTTACATCATGTATTTTTAATATTTGAAATTACTCTCATACAGTTTTGTTTGCAGATAACTGAACATTTCTGGTTAACACTTACAACAGCAAAAAACAAGCCTGTTTTGTTTCCAGCCTACTCATTTTCAAGGTCAAGATGTGCTCAGACTGAACTACTTTGCACAACATGTTATCCGCCTTCATCTGAGAGTGAGAGAGTTTAGGGCTGCCTCTGAACAGCCATGCTTGAAGGCTGTTTGAAAAGCCTCCCATCACAGGAAAAGGGCAAGATGCATAATTACACTTTTGAAAGTTTTTCCTCCGAGAAATCCATATTGTTGTCCTTGTTCCTTAATTTAGAATCAACAAGCCAAAATTATGTGCAAATTAGTGTTTACTTTTTAAGCTCTTTAACATGACTTCAAAAGAAGTGACACAGAATAAACCTGAATGCAAAATTCTGTCTTTTTTTGTTTTTATATTTTCTCTTGGGCACCATTCCAGCAATGCAATACACACTAATTCAACATGGGCTTTCTCCTGATCCTGGCCTCCAGAGAAACCATCGGCTGGGGAGTAGAGACGGTGAGATTAAGCAGCAAAGCTGAGCTGTAGCGGTGTGCTTGCTTTTCTGATTCAATTGTTGTGTCTGTTCTAGGTAGAGTCAAAGCTGGAAGCTAGATGTATGAGCATAAGCCCTCAAGCCCTCTGCAAATGATTGAATTTTGTTTTAATTTATGTGTAACAGCATCCCAGTTTTTTCCAATCAGTAAAGACACTAGGTACTTTTTTACCCTGCATACTTAAAACAAAATATTTAGGCATAACTTTTGCTTGCAGGAACACCGTAATACGTCTTCAAAGTTTTGGCTTTTGGGCAAGAAACATCATTAAAACTCACCCTTTGAGTGATATGAAGCTGAATTCGTATAATGGCTGAAGGTTTGAGTATTTTGCTGCCAACTCCACTCCTCCTTTCCTTTTACTTGCAGAAAGCTAGCTGAACTTACCTAAGTTAATTGCAGGGCATTCTCTCTACACAGTACTCCACCTTGCTGCCCCATTTACACTGTCCTTCATCCTACACCTCCATGCTTTGCTGCTGTAATGGCTCCATTTCCCCTCTGGCATGCCTGGACCTCAGGGATAAACAAAGTTAATCGTATGTTGCCTAACCTTATCTTGCCTTGGATCCCAGCCTCATTAAGACATGCTGGAACTTTTGCCATATGGGCTACTGAGTGAAAATAGGCCCATGGCCAAAAAAATGTGTCTGAGGCTTAGTTCTGGTGGCAGCAGTGGCAATATGTTTTAATAAATTTTGATCTCAGACTCATGGGGAGTGCATTTCTCATTTGTGTTCCTTACTGAAGGAACTTTAATATCCCTGGGATTATGGGCTTGTGCAAACCACGGGGCCTCCAGTCCATTTGTCAGACAACTGTTCATATTGCAAAATTAAACCTTTTTTCTTAGCTTAATAGTTGCTGGTAGCAAAATAAGACCAAGTATTTCACTCTGAGATCATTCAAGGTCTGTCTGAGAATGTTTGTTTTTTGTCACCCTTTCTCTTTCTCTCTAGCAATCAAACAGTAAGCAGTGCCCAGGATGTAACGGTATTGTTAAATTTGAGGTATTGCGATGGCAAAAGTGCCCCTGTACCGTCGTGGATATGTGATGGTATGAAACAATAGGTCTTCTGGGCAAAAAGTGTAGTTTTGTTTCAGCCACAGTGAGGCAGAGTGGATGGAACTGGGAACTACAGAGGCCATCAACCATCGGCCGTTTCCTCATTTAAGCGGTGAGGATGGAAAACAAGCTGAACTGTGGACTCTACTGCCAACGCTTTTTAACGAGACAGAGGCAGGCTGCTGTGAAGGAGGTCGCATGTGCGAAGCGTTCTCTCAAACTTCAGTGTCGAGTTAAACTCAGGCGCGTTGAAAAAAAAGTCTGCTGACGAGAGACCTGCTGAACTGTGTGTGGAAGACATTTCGTCTCAGCAGATAAACACAGTCAGCTCACAGAGAAAGAGGGACACAAAGAAAGAAGTTCATTTAGCCTTTAAAATGCCCCAAAAGATGATACTGGTAGAAAATGACTGTCAGTCAAAGTAGACAATTAACTCATGATTGCAGGATAAAGAAAAGAGCACGGGATATGAGCTGGTAAATAACTGTCCAATCACTGTTAGTTGTTCATATGATAATTATTTGCACAAGCTTATAAAGGAAACAAAGCAATGTAAGTGAAACGCAATTACAAAAAACATGGAGAATGAGCTGCATTTTTTCCAAGTCTTGATTTGTCTTTTTTTTATTTTTTTTAAAGTACCGCAATAAATATCATACAGTGGACTTGATACTGAGGTATTATCATACTGGATGTTCTACCGGTCTAACAAATGTTAATCATATGATTTTAATAGTAAATATATTTTAACATTTGATGTGATTTTGCAAGAGGAGGCTACAGGAGTGGCTGATATGACGATCAATCCATGGATCATCAACAGATTCACAAAACAGAATAAAAGCGAGAAACAGCAGCTGCAGTGTTTCAAAAGGCTGCAGGAACTGAAGGCAAAATTCTTGATTTGCATGTCAGTATTTGTATGGCCCTCATATGATAATTATGACCATACAGATACAATTACAGATACAAAAGATTTTAAAGGACCATACCAGTGTTACTTCATGTCATTGTGGTTTGTCAGCATCAGCCACATTGGTTACATACACCCCATGTATTTTTCCCAAAATACCTTTACCTATGAGGTATCACGCTTGTTTACATTTTGTCCATATTCAATAAATGTGTAACAATGTTCCTTAAAAAGAACGTCTGTGTTAAAATCCTTTGTGACGCTAATATTCAAGCTGGGAAAGCAGCACTTGTGAGGAACTATTTTTTCAAGCTTAATAACTTTTGTCTCCACGGCTCCAGGCTCCCCTCCTTCTCTCCTTCAATTTTTGACCATGCTGTCTTTAAAGGGTGAGTTGTACCTGTACCTGGCAACTTTCACTTGAATTTCATGAATGGCATGGTTTAAATATGCAGTCTGAGATCTACTAAAGCATACGCATGGTCGAATTTTAACGACAACATCTGTAGAAGATGATCTCTGCTAATAAGAAGTCGAAATTAGACTGGTATGGTCCTTTAAAGAGGGCTGGCTTTGCTCTTCATGACAGAATGTGTAATTCCATGGGGATGAAAATGTCCAGCTTCTATAAGAAAGAAAGAAATTTGGGAACTGGTGAGTATTTCCTTGGAAATAAAAAGGGTAACAGCTGACTTGAAACAAGCGTAATTTTCCCATTCATATCTTGGCTTTAAACTCCAAACTAGTCATTTGACTGCTGAGGTCTAATATTATCTATTTAAGGTCAATCTCTGGCTTCTAAGTAGGCAAGCAATGCACTATAATTTATCAGTCTTGACATGAAATATTACTCCTCATCTTTAAAAAAACAAGCAATTATCCTAAAATATTTATCATTATTAACGCCTTACAGCAACAAGACAAAGAAGTGCTCATGTTTCGGCTTCTTTCCGGTATAATCACTGTTTTTTTGCAGCTACCATATGGTAGTTACACAGTTTGACCTTGTTTCCTTTTGGCTGATCCTTGCTCATCACAGAAACAAGTCAAGGGGGCTAATTAACCTCCTACATGTGCACGATCAGGTGCACAACCACACACACGCATGCACACGAGTCATCCCGTCGGCATGATTGCTTTCTTTTGGGTGTTAATGCCGGGTAGTCCTCCTCTCGGGGTCAGCCCGGCCTTGCCCTGCTGTCTTGATGCAGAGTCAAGCAGGCTAATCTCCCACCTCCAGCCTTCCAAGCAAAGTCAACACTAGCTGCCTCCTTCATTTACCTTGTTAGCTAACTGACAGGGGGCTGTCTGGCCTGCAGCTTAAAGATCTTAATGAGCAGAGGGCCTTGTTAGTGCTGTGTGGATGGCGAGAGACAAATGAGCTTGTTAAGTCCAGGCTATGCATATGCTTAATTAGCCTTTTGTAGTGTGTTTGATAGCACAATCATTTTCTGTGTGTGTGAGAGAGAGAGAGAAAGGGGAAGTGTGTGCAAGCATTAAAAACTCATGAATAATACCCCTCTGGTTGGCCTGTTTGTATTTACTATAGGTAGTCCTTAGGGCAGACACTTATTACCTGTAACTGTTTGATGTCTGCTCTGTGTGTGTGATTGATAGAAACTAAATGTTTCAAGCTATTTACTGAACCGTACAAGCATCACTCTGACACACACACTCTTCCTCTGCCACTGGATAGTCCTAGAAACAGAGTCCACGAGGCATGTGAGGACAGGAAATACACACATAAATGAAAATGTAAGTTAATACAGACACATAAGTACATGCGCTTAGAGAAAATGTCACATAAAATGTAACTTGCTGGTCATTTACCAGGTTTAGGGCAGCAAAATCAAGTCAATTTATTATATTTATTAGAACTGACTAGTATATGTGACAGGTTTGTGGTGAATGCATGCATAACTCTAAGTTCTCAGTCACCTTTTCATACTCATTGATAGTCCAGTCATCTTTCCTGCTCCCCGAACTTGCATTGCCACCCACCTTACATCAAACAAATCCTTTACCTCCCTATTATCATTCAAACCAAAGCACACACATTAACCTCAAGATTTCACAGGGGACGGCTCTATGATTCTGCATCTCCGACACAGTTTTGTTCCCTCCTCCATTTGAACTCTACTGGGGGTGTTTCAAAAGTGGAGTATTTTTGCCTGGTGATTTGCTCAGGTGCTGTTGATGTGGTCCTGATCAGTGCTTGCAACATCAAGTGGAATCACAGGCACCGTCTTGGGCGGTCAAGATTGGCTCCCACAGTCACGTTGCAGCTGAAATGTGATTCGTCTCTGTACCAGCTCAGCTTACTTTTCTAGACTGAGTCAGAATGGTGAACAACGCTGTCAAGGCCAAGGCCAGAAATGTGGCCTCCGACAGAGTTACATTGGTCAATAGCTGCACATATTCACCTTTGCATTAAAATCCATTTACTGCCAATTGCGATACAGTTATAACTTGTGTTTTATTTACAAATTTTTTGTGTGTGTGGGATTGTGTGGGCTCTATTGTTGTCAGTCTGGGCACAGTGCAGATGCAGGTATGGGAGCGCAAGCAGGTGTGGCAACATAAACACGTATCTATGGCACAGCGGTAGTAGGAGGAAAAGACAATTAGAAGGTGTGTCACAGCTGATTTCAATCATGGCCAATCAGATCAGCTCCTTTCATTTTTTGTAAGACCGCTGTGATGTCGCGTATTGTCAATTTCAGCTGAAGAAGGAGCAAACAGGCGCTATCCAAACTTTACGCAGAAGGAAACTGACACACTGTCCAGGAGATTCAGGCCTGTAATCGCATTTTTTATTTAAACAACATTGACAAGGACATCACTGAAGTTGTCGTGTTAATAAATACAATTCATCTGAACCTTTGAGCGTGCATATTTACCTTCCAGTGATTCGTTAAATGGCCAAAGCTTTTGTGCATGATTGACAGCAGTGTCACACATCGTGGCTTTGCACAGCTGGGTAGATTTCTAAACTAGAAGGTATTTGAATTGTTACTCCTTTGTGTAATGTAACTGCAATTTAGGCATATTTGTATTTACCCCAAGTTGCTTGACATAGACTAGAGAAATGACATAATAGAAAACAGGTGAAAAGTTTTTTGTTTTCTTTGTTTTTTTGAACATGAGAAAAATAGCCAAAATGACTGACTGAATGCCGTTCTTTTTAAAAGATATTTTTTAGGCTTTTGTGCCTCAATTTTCGATGGGGCAGCTGAAAAGTGGAGAGGAAATGGAGGAGAGAGAGGGGGAATGACTCGCAGCAAAGGGCAGGGAGTGGAATTGAACCCAGGTTGCTGCATTGAGGAAGTGCAAGTTCACCTCAAAATTGACAACAAAATGGAAAGCACCGGCCCATCTTACTGACACACGCTCCACCCAGCTTGGTGCAGTTGAACTCATGTCTGTCCACAAAAATAGCAACTTGATGCAGGCTGGGAAAAAAGCCACTTGTGCTGCACTGAATCACCTGGACCAGCACTTAGACCAGCTTTACACCAGAACAAAAATACAGCCCAAAGCTTTCTGGTATCTGATAACAACCTTCAGCAAGCAAAGTAGAAGCCGCAGGGTCCATAAAGAGACGTGCATTACCTATCTCAGGTGTTTTCTGCCCTCGACTGGACGCTATGGCAACAGTACTTAAAGCAGATTCCTTGAACTCGGAGAGAAATAGATTAGCAGCAGCAGTGAGGTCAGGGCAACTCAATCCATGTGCAGGTCATTCGACTAACTTTGCCAGCAACTAAATACAAAAAGATTGCAAGTAACAGTGATGCTCCCATTAAGAGGGATGCATTCAGTGATGGCCTAATAGGCGGCTAGCTACACATACAAAATTTTAGTGCTGAATGCACGTACACCATTGGAGGAGAACATAATCATAGATTCCAGTAGAGCATGGAGCCTGTTTGACCTAAAACACTGATCACAACTAAAGCTGTGGGGAAATTTGGATGCTAATTACGAAATATGACTTGTGTTTACTCAGCAAACATCTTTTTTACCTTTTTAGAATTCCTTTAACTGTTTGCACCCAGGATGATCAAGTAAATGTAAGCCAAAATAATTTTAAAAAAGAAGTGTCAAATCATTAAACCCATGAACATACAGATACTTTACATACACAGGCCATTCACTCCTAATGGGCAGAATAATAAAACCCCACTTCACTAAAAGAGAGTCAAAGAATTTGGCTGAATGTAGAAATATTCCTTTGCTACATGAGGAGACTCTTTTAAATTAGCTCCTCTGGTACAGTTGCTTCTCCTGCTGGCAGCTGCAGAGCTTGTGGGATTGAGACCTTTAGCATGCTTGTTGTAATTGGATGATGAAGTCCTTGGAGTCCGTGCCGGCCTGAAAGACGTTGTTAGGCAAATTATGGATGTATACTAAGGATGCAAACAGGCTTCTGCTCATACAAATTGTACACATGCACAAAGATAATCTGTAAGATTTGTTCAGGCTAGGTTTTAATTTTACATCGTTCCCCTCCAGTGGCCTCTCTCTCTCTCCTTTCTTCCCAAAGCCATGATCCGCTAAAAGCAACATGATCAATAAGTCAGCAAAAGCCAATATATTTTTTTAAGAAGCAACTGAGGAAAATTGTCTGATCTTTGGATGATCGACTTGCTTGTTGGCAGAGAAAATGGTGCCAATGCTTACTGTAAATCTCGGCAACCGTTGGGGAATTAAAACCCCAGATTTCCACTCGGCTGTCTTCAGGTCTGACTTCATTTTGTGAACAGTAATGTCTGGAAAGTGCTGAATAAATGAGAGGTTGATGCCAGGCTCTCAACGCATCCCAGATGCATTTGTTTGAGTTTGCTTTTATGTTTTTTGTTTTCAGCGAATGCCTCCAGCTGTCGATGTTAACTATCAAAAAATACAGGCAATGCAAGAGGCAAAACTGTCAGTTATATGCACAAGACAACTAATTTACTCTTGAGCACAGACCCGATTTTATTTTGGTGATGATTTAAAACCTCTCCTGCTGCTCCTTTTTTATTTGCAATTTCAATGTTATCCCAAGGACAGACAGATAAATGTATGTAAGTTCTGGGGCTTGTGATAGTGTGGAACATCACCCTCATTAACACATTATTTCAGAAGGGGGTGATAAATCACAGTGTAAGCAAAGTCCAATAATGGGCTCCCTATGGTAATTATGGAGTAGACATCTGAAGCAAATAATCAAATCCCTAATATTTTGGAGAGATAATGCCAGAAAGCAATCTGTTCCCCCCATGTAAGCAAATTGGTTGTTTATTTCCCCCTTCGCAAAACAAACACCAAGCTTTTAACCGGCAACACAATGCCTTATTTGAGATTCAAATCAGTGTCTTCAATTCTTTTGAATGATCTCAGATGAAGGATAAGTTTCAAATCAGCTTAGTCCTTACAGTTTTAAAAGCAGGCACATATGAGCGTCATTGTTAGCCTGTTACTGAAGACTGAGTCCAGTGTTTAAAAGCATCTGCTCTGTTACAGTGTCCTTGAACCAGACACAAAGTCCTGACCAGCTCCACAGGGGCTTCTGAGGTGCCAACCTGGAGGTGCTGCTTTGTGTTGAAGTGGCCACAACACCCATCACCTTTGCCTCATGAAAAAACAAGAAAGAAAGAAAACACAATAAGAAAATGATTTCCTGGAGTTTAAAAAGATTGCTTCTTCAAAGAGGATAATAGATAATGATGGGTGCACTCAATCAGAACATCTGTTCTTTAATGTATGTAAAAATGTGTCTAGTTAAATTTACTTTATCATGTATTTAACTAAAGAAACCCTGCAGACATTTTTTTTACATCTTGCATTACAAAACTGTGAGGATTACTTTAGCTAACGAGCTGTCCAAGCTAAGTTGATTTTACGTTTGTAGTACAGTGGACAAATTAAATACGCTCAAGAAATGCTGCATATGCTACTAAAAAAATTTTTAAAAAATCATTTTGTACTATGTGCTGTTGATGCAAAGGGGAACTACCCGCACAGCTGCAAAAGAATAAATGGCAAGTTTCAAATGTACTGAAAAAGTTATATAAAATACAAAACTAGCCTAAACTACTTATTAGCTTTGTAAAAATTTAATTGATGGCAACAGAATGTTGCATTTTTAACGGCTTGTTTTTCATTATTTCCTGTTTACTTATTGCATAAATCATTAACACAACAAGGCCAATATATATTGTACTTCAGTTGGTGTGTATGTAATTGAGGCCCATGAGACTTGCAGAGTAGTCTGATCTGTCTCTGTCCATGGTGCTGAAAAAGTTGAACGATGCCATGTAAAAGCAGCTCATAGTTTTACAAAGTCAGATGATAGTTCCTTGCCTTTTTTTTCCCCTCACTGCACTAGTGTTCCCTTTAAGCAGCCGCAAGTGTCCAGTCGTACCAGCAGAAATCTTAAGGTGGGAAATGGTCTGTGGTTAAGTTCTGACTCCCTGTGATTTGAAAACTTTGTGGCTAGTTGTTAGAATCCTAATGAGCTGAGCTGCTCTCAGCAGTCCCTGATGATTTAGCAGTGCCAGTTAGGCCGGCTTTCTCATCTCTCCCTTCTTGTGCTCGTTAACCCAGAATACACTCCAACCCCTCTACACCTGCTTTTGCTCCTATCCCTCTCCTCCTCATTGACTCAGTGTCCTGCTCTGCTCCACTGGTATCTTATGTTGTAAAAAAGTAGAGGAGATATAAGGTATTTAATTTGTGTGTTTGGGTTTCATGCACATTTTTGGTCTTTATACTCCCATTAGCATTCACATGAAGACAGGTGCTAAACTCCTGCTTATCCTCTGCGCGTTTCGTTAATTGAGCTGCGTTTTATAAATTACACATGCATTGTATTCCTATTTGGCCTATTTATTAAAACATGAGTGCAATTTTTAAAAAGTATGCCCATTTTGTATTTCTTGTGCATGTTTTATGAATTGCACACGCATTTTACTATTTCACATGCTTGTGTGCACGAAATACGAAAAGCGTGTGGGAAAAAAAACCCCAAAACACATCCATGTCAGGAATTATGTCTGAAAGAACTTCATGTAAAACATCATGTAAAAATATAATAGATAAATAAATGGGCTAAATGTCAGCAGATTAAAAAAATATTTTGGTTTAATTGGATTACTGATGTACACAAACCATCAACACAGTCCCAGCAAGTTAGATTATCGCCTAAAACTGCTCAAACACTTCTGCACTGCACTTACCCTCATCTCAGAGGTAATTTGCACTGTTTGACTATCAGGATATACATCAGATTAAATTATTGATAATGAGACTCCATTAACATTTTCATGGTTAATTGATAAAGCAATTAGCCATCTGTTAATGAAGCGAATCTCTGAACACACGCTGACTGGCGTAATCTATACACACACACTGACAAAAAGATCAGAAGACACACTTGCTGCTGTCATCGCAAGACAGAGTTTTTTTATACTGAGATATTGTGTGTGTGTGTGTGTGTGTGTGTGTGTGTGTGCATTTACACCTCAAAATGAGACTTCACCATGTGTTTCATTGTTGACCCAGCAAGTTCTGCTTTTGTGTATGTGTGTGGCAGACAGCGCCATCTGTTCTCTCAGTTTTAGGGCACCGCATGTTTTAACAAAGATGATCTTGAGTCAACATAGCAGTTCAGTCACCTGTGACCAAGCCATCTGACTACAGTATTTAACACTGACAACAGTAAATGTCATTAAAATTCTCCCTGCTGCACCATCTTGTGTTGCTACGCTGCTTAATGGGCCTTTATTAAAGGTCATTATATTTTTCTTGGTGTTTAAGAAATCTCTTGGGGAGATTAAGAGGCACCATAAACATCTTGAGCTGCATTTAATACTATTTAACAATAAATGTAAATTGGTAGTTTTGAAAAATATTAAGATTATGAGTATGAGGTGCAATAAATCTTCATGAGTCTCATTTTAACAAATGCTGAGGCTAAATATGAGTCACAATTTTACAAATGGGCCCACTTTGAAGTTGCCTTTCTATCAAATTACATTACAAAGTCAACAGAATGTGCATGCTTCCTTTCAAAAATAGTTTAATATTCATAGTAAGTATTCAAACTCAAGCTTGTGGGCTGCACAGTAGAAGTGTTTTGGGTTTTATTAGATTCAAGTGGTGATTTTAGTATTAAAATTCTTTGGGGCCGCCCCAGTATTCACACTAGAAAATTTGATAATGCAATCCAAACATGCCATATATTAGTGGACCAAATTTGCACAACAAATAAACTGCACACAAGTAAGAGAAGGGATCACTGCAGCGTTGGAGACAAAAGTCCAGCTGAATAATGCCGTCTAAAATCACTCAAACAATGAAGATTTAACAACATATCTTACTAACAGCACCACCAACAGACAGTACTAAATATCTCCCAACACTGAATACTCATGATCGAATCAGCACCAACATGAGGACAATAATCATTGTCCACTCTAGCCTGAAGCTCCTTAGAAAGGAGCCACATTCAAGTGCATGTGAACACACACTGTCCGAGACTTGTGTCTGATGCCCTGGTGTCTGCTGCTGACACCAGGCTGCGGACGGCGTGTAAACACACTGTGTGGATACCTTGAGCTCTTGTTGGTGTCACCTCGTGTCCCCATGCAATGTTCAGTCTGTGTGTGTGTGCAGGTGTTCACATGAAGGAGCTACATGCTAAAGTGAACAGTGAGGCTAAAAACATGGCGTCAGTGTCGTTTTTCAAAACGGCTTGGCAAGTCGACGCTTCAGGAGACTTGGATTACTTCAGACCAGCAGTATGCAGGCATTTTATGGATTTATTATGTATTTTTTTATGTCTGAATCCTGGTTACCACTCATTACAGTTGTTCAGTTGTTTGAGAGATAGCTGCAACACTTGACATAAACTAGACTAAAAAACTTCAACAGACTTTTAATCCACATAAGGCTGAGTAGACTATAGCTGATTTTACATTTTTGGGTGAACTATCCCTTTAGGTTTGCAGATTTCTCCCACCAGTAAGTCCACTAGCATGTTGAACAAATATCCAACGCAAGGCAAATTCTGTCTGTACTGCTTATTTTCAGTGCCTGCAAAAACAAGTAGATCCATGAGGAAGTTCATTTTGCTTTGGCAAAATTCCACAACACGTCACAACTTGAACTGCATCTTGCAGATGACAAACTAGCCACTCAGCAAGGCACAGATGCTCCGCAATCGTGGATGCTTTATTTAAAAATAAAAAAAATAAAAATCGCTATTCATAGGCCACCCTCACCAGAACTCAGCAGCCCTCATCACAAAGACAAGAAACTGCAAGCAAACTTATTTCAGAATGTTCTCCCTTTTATCTTGAAGTGAATTTAGTTT
>JAQFJB010000011.1:3918184-3929995 GCA_029874875.1 Naso minor | reverse complement strand
AACTAGTGACAAACTCCTTCTCTTTCATTCAAAATATTGTGACATGACATTTGGTGCTTTTAGCGTTTTGCTTTGACAACTAATCCTCCTCCATTGTCCTGCTGGTCAATTCTCCTTACTCTCCTCATATTATGAGTGAAAAGTCACTGTGTCTCCAGCAACTCTGTGCTATGACTCAGCAGCTAGCCTCACCGCTGCTGCACCAATCCAGCTTGAGAGGCTTGCAGCAGGATGTAACTAGCATCTCTGTCTGACGGTATTGATTTTTACAACGGCAAAGTGACAGTAGGGCTGGTGGGCAAGTGATGTAATCAGTGTATGTAGGAATCAGGAACTGCCACGGCAAGCCTTAAACCAGTTTATATTGTTATCCCGAGTCTCTGCCATGAGCTGCTGGTCAGTGTGTCAGTTACACACACTCACACTAAGGGCTATACACTGTCTGGAGTCTGTTAGTGGCGTAAACCTAAATCATCGCGAGTCATATCATCATCGCAAAATTCAACAATGCTGTCGCATATTGCAAGTTTTTCTGGCGTCGCCCTGGATGACATCATTCAAACTCCTGTGGGTAAGAGAAACTGGCAGCACTTCTGACTGTCTTATCGTTGCATAAATACAACTGATGTTTCATGCAGGGTTTTAACTCTGAATATAACCCAAGATGAAATGTATCAAATTAATAAATTAGCACAGGTGAGCCATGTCTTCACACCTCAAGGGAGCAAAACAAAAAAAGACCTGGTGCTGTCAAGTTTAACTCTGCTGTAAAGAGTTTCCACCAAATGTCTGCTTACTAATAAGACATTTACTAACATGCTTAATGCGCTTAGTGCTCTGTTGAACCCTGTGTTTGCTGGTTACTGCTGCTGATGCGCCACACATGACAGGAAAATCACTAATACACACACAAATGCATACACACACAAATGATTTTCCCAATCTGTACGCAGGTTGAAGATGGATGCCACAGCATTATGCTAATGAGCTTCTCTGCTGTCCAATCACACGCTTCACTGACTGAAAGACAGGCAGAGGATGCTGATGGGGGGGATGAAGTAAGAGAAGGAGACAGAGGCGTGGTGGGCTAGGGTAAAGTAGATGGATTAACGGAGAGATGATGAGGACAGCCATGGTAAGATAAAATGACACTGTTTTGTGTAATTTAGAGACATTATTTTTAAGGCAAGCTTCTAAATTTATTATAAACTATTATCACACCACTAAAATGACTGCGTTCCCCATCATCACCACTCATGATATTGCTTTAGTTCATTAAATCCAGATTTCAGTGAGGGAAACCACTGTGCAATTCTAAATAAACATTTAATTTAACAAAACCTCTATTGCCTGGGATGCCAGATATGCTTCACATCTTCCCATGATTCATATGACAAAGATGATATTTTCTCGACCATTAAATGACTTCCAGGACTATATGTTTGCCGCTGTTTGTTTGTAATAATTATGAACCTAATACAAAATAAACACTATACATTTTATGGCACAGAAATGCAACACTTGTTTTTATTTAATTTTTAGCACCAAACGTTCCTGACAGTGGAATTATTTGAGACCCGAGGAACAATAAATTGCAAATTTTTGTGGGTGAGATTTGGCTTTAATGAGCTTCTGTAACCTTATTTGCCTTTCATCTTTACATGTGTACAGCTGTACCTTCTTCTCAGCCTCTTGTCTGGCAAGAAAAACAGGGAGGAGAGGCTGCAGCGGAGTTGCTTCCCAACGAGTCTCATGCTACAACTAACATTAGCTTGATATCTCGATAGCAAAAGTTACCAACTGCAGCTTTAAATCGGCTGAAAGTTTGAATTGATTGTATGTGCTGTACTACCAGACAAGAATAGTGTAACACGATCAAAGGTAAGTAGATGTGATGTTAGTAGAAAAGAAATTAAAAACCAAAATCATCCCTTCAAAAAAAGTCGGAATGTATGGAAATGAATACAATACATGAAACAGCACTCTTGCGATACTCGATACATTGCATGATAATGAGATAAAACAACAAGTCAACAAGTCGTAGCTTAGAGCCTCTTTAACGCACGCACTGACTGTCAATGTGCACGTGTGGCATCACTGGAATATAAAATGACCGTAAACTGGCAGAAGGCCGCATGGAAAGCAGAAAATTGAGGATATATGTCATTATGTAGTGACTCTGTTGTGTTTTCCTGAATGTTTTTAGAAAAATATCAATATCTGGCACCAGATCATTGATAATGTATCACAAGAGGAAGTTGTGGATATTGGATATTTTCCCAAACCTGGTTATAATTAGACAACAAATACATTACAATAGATAAACAAACACTGTCTAGCTTTAAGTTAGACTAAATGACAGCAGCAGTTAGTTAACATTTCAGTTAACTATGAAAACAGCTGATTCATTTTTGTTAACAAAAACACAAACACACACTCACTGACAAACAGACTGTTATCAATAAAAACTCTAAATAAAGACGTTTAAAGCAGCTGTTTGTACCGAGACAAACACTTTGTTAAATGTTCCTCTCATCAGCCCCCAACTGTCATTCTGCTGCAGTGTTTACTCGTAACTAGATGTTGGTATTAACTGTGATTGAAAAAAAAAAAAAACATCCTTGAAGAAAACAGGCAGGTTGATGCTCTAAAAACAGATGAGACGCTGCAGGTCTTTTCACATGTGGTGAACATTAGCATGCGTCATCCACCTCCACTAACGGCACTACAGTGAATTTTCAGTCACGCTTTGGGAGAACACTTTGAGGCTGCAGAATAAGCGTCATAATGTACTTCCACTGTTTTTTAGAAAGACTTTTATGGATAACAGCCATGTCACCATGGATCCTCAGAGAGTTTAAAATTGCAGTATATCGTATTTTATCGACCGTAAAAGCAGGTAAATGGCTCTAACATGCAACTATTGAATCACTGCTGCATTATAACTCACTGAGATAACAAGTTACTGGGGTTTTGTGGTATTTATATATGGATTTATTATAAGTGGCATCCAAACTAATGGACACAAGCATATGCAGGAGTGAGTGAGACCTCAGCAGAATATTCATTAATTATTGCTGCACTGAGGAGCGAAGCTGAGTGTGTGTATTTGCTTTCTTCTAGCCTCCGGTTTGATTTTTTGCATTATTTGTGTGTATTGTTTAGCTAGGAATGACCGTCAACTGCTTTCAGGGATGTTTGTACTTTTGTCTCTATTGTTAGAGAGATTTTAAGCCTATTACATTGTACTTGTATCACCAGGAGTAGGTCTTCCAATTATTATATTCCATCAGCGTGAACTGAGTAATAATCAGAAGCATTCTCTGCTTTGAGCTGCACTGCTCAGGCTGCTTGGCAAATTGTTTTCTGATTTAACACACCTTCACTTTTCAACCTAGAATGTAGAACAGGAATCACCGTGTCATAGACCCTTGCAAATAATTTAGTTATTTCTTTAGAAAAGGTAAAAAACCTGCATTGACTTCATGGAGAAGTACATAAGGGACCTCTTGATGGTTCCCAGCCTCGTCATTTTTTAATGTTGAAGCAGTTTATTAGTTTCCTGCCGGCCTTGCCTCTAGGGCTCATGTCATATTCCTGTTTTGTCTTGTGTTTCAGGTATATGAATAATGCTTCATGCGCAAATGATGAAGCAAATACGGTAGAACTTTAAAAAGCAGAAAATAATCAATGATTGATGGCATTTTTGTTCTGGGCACAGGTAAGATTCCCTACACAATTACAACAATGGAAGCATGAAGCAGCTCTGTGTTTTATTAATATGAATCATTTTTTAATATTAGGCTGAAGCATGTTTATGATCGTGATCCTGAAATGACTGAAAGAGACTTAATGAGACTTTATGTGTGAACTGTGGTTGTAAATATCTGGGCCCCACTCATATGGGAATTTGGGGGTGGATGCCAATACCAGTATTAGGGGAAAGAAAATTCTGACATCCAATACATCAGCCAATATTGTAAAAATAAATAATATTGGCTGAATGTGGTTATCAAATACTTGACATGGATTTATGATGGAGGCAGATATTTTACATTTTAATAAATTTAAACAGAACGCCCTCTGCTGGACAAATTATGTCATACACCATTTTAAAGCTGAAGTAAGCAGTTTATTTTTGCTGTCACTGTATAATAACAGTTCAGCATACTGTAATTCAGCTATTTGTCACTCTACGCTGCGCTTCTTATTGACGGGCGACATCGTTCCGAGCTGGGCTTTTGAAACAAGTGACATGCCTTACGCTATAAAACTGGCCTCTGCCGACAGCAATGGTGTATTCATTCGACACCGTCAGCTGGCTGGAGTCGAGCTGAGACGGATCAGTTTACTCCACTGCAACCATTTCTTCTCGTGAATCTTTGGTGTAAACTGGCATTAAAAGAGAGGGACAACAAACATGCTACAGCTAGCTGATTCAGCTGTTCCAGCTGCACTCAGGTTCTTTAATGAACATCTTTAGTTGTGACTCTGTTCTATAGCTGTTCATTATGTCTTAAATGGTTTTGATGGTGTAATGGAATTATATTGTTTGTTGTGTGTATGAATTTGACTTGGTGGCAAATGAGTTTCCCCACTGGGGATTAATAAAGCTATCCAGTTTTATCTAATCTAATCTAATCTAATCTAATCTAATTTCCAAATGTTGCCTTCCTCAGTTTTAAATCACTAGTTCAAGCAATTTTTCGGCCCTAAAAACAGTTTCAATATTAACGCATATCAGAGAACACACACCTATATTGACAGATCTGTAATAGGCTAATATTAGTCGATAGTATCGACAAACATCTAAACTGGTCGGACCTTACTACACACTATGCATCTGCATGCCTTCAGGCATTACATTAGCATGTGTGGATACAACTGCTACATCTGTAGCTGTGGGTCTGCTTGTACACCTGTGTTTGTGTTTACAGATCTATCATCCATCCAGCAGCAGACTGATGATTCTCAAAGGAAAGTAAAGTATAATATGCGAGTGAAAAAACACAGTATGTACTCTTTCCCCAGGAGACCAAACTTCTGAAAATAACAGGCATAGTTCTTAAGCTTTTATGACAACATCGATCTTTTTAACTCCATCCTCCAAGTGCTACCCTTAAAGAGTGAAATACATATCTAGGGAGTAAAAATGAACTCAGTGACGTGCCTGAGAGGCAGTTTTTTTTAAAACATGTTCTCAGCACTTATTTAACTTCAATTATCACTATATGCAGTTTGTGGTTCTTGCATATTTGTTTTTAAGATATTTTTATTCTAGAGGCGTAAGTTTTCTTTCCTGCACTTACATAATACATAAATACATACAACTCAGTTCCTGCAAGACCAAACTTCCCAGAAGCAGCTCTGCCTCCAGCACATAACCATTTCTGTTTGTAATCCTTTAAATTTTAAAATCTTTGCTTCTCACGTTTTGGCCTGAAGGGGTTGTCTGCAACACACATACATTTACACATTAGTCTGCTGTGAAACGTCTTCAGAAAAGGAATTCTGGACTGCAGGAAAAAAGAAACAAGCAAAACTGCAAGGAGATCCAGGTTTCATTTTGAATTCTTTTATATCGATCCACATGAAAATGAAACACTTTTTTTAAAATCTGGCAGCAGTACAAACAAGACTTCGATAGCGTCCGAATATTTTTATTATGGGAGTTATAAACTATCTTTGTCAGTTTCTTTTTCCTTTTACAGTGACTGTATCTTACTCTAGTTTCTAAAGTTTCTTTGTGAAGTAAAAATAAGTAACCCACTTCACCAAGAAAACAGATCAGTCATGGGACTTCTACAGCAACCCCTAACTATAACTGCAATTTGTCGTTCTGAAGTCACATACTGCCCTCTGCTGTTTATTGGTGTATTAGGGCTCTTCTCCTATCTCCTTTTTCTCATGTCTCATTTTCTTAAGTGATTGTTACCTTGAACTTTATCTCCTTTTGTTGATTTCTTACTTCCTTCGCTGGCATCTCAGGTGGGAGGGACTACAATGTGAGAAGAAGAGGCGGTGAGGACAAGAATGGAGGATTTATAAACTGATAAGTCAACCCAGAGGAGAAACTTATGAATGAAATTATCTGTATTACTGGAAGGTTAAAATAACACCTTTTAAAAAGCTCAATTTAGAGACTGTAAACATTTGTAACTTTTCTATGTTTAATTTTATTACTAATATGATGTAACATGACACTTGGTGATGCTGGAGCACGATAAAAAGTTTACATTGTACAATCTAAAATGTATCTTGTACAGGCATATGATCTTCTGCTCACTCGGCATGGAGATTCCCATTCAGATTTAAGCTGCAGCCAATTGGAAGCCACATTACAAGACGGCCCAGAAAAGGCTCGTCGGGAGACGTTCCATTTGACCCCGGCTGAGGTCAGAGAGTTTACAGAAGAACAGTCTGCTAAATCAAAATGCTAACTGACATTATTGTCCCAACTGTTAGATCTTCCCAAATCACAAACTGTGGGTTGGTAGAACTGTTTGGTCAGCTTTAACAGCACGCACCATCACATACAATGTGGGGTTGATTTCAGGAGACATGATGGACTGTATGGGCTATGAAGGACCATTATAGAGGCTAAGCTATAAGGACAAAGTGGAAGCTGACCTCAATAAAGGCAACTCCACTCGTGTGGAAAGGACTAAGGATTATTACAGACTTTATGAACAAGCCCCTCTCAGTGGCAGAAGTGGATACTTAGATTAAAATCTAAAATCCTACGCACGCTTCGAGGCTAACATCAACCCTCTAGATATAGCAGCTGCTGTGAACGATGCGGACAGTCCCTGAGAGTGACGTGAGGAAGGCACTGAGAGGGTGGATAGCAGAAGAGCTGCTGAAATCTTGCACTAATCAGCTAGCTCCTCTCTTTAGATTCATCTTAAATACATCCTAGGCTTAAGCAGTCGTTCCCTGATGCTTCAAGAGTTCATTATCATTCCTGTGCCAAAGTATAACTGCCCATCATGCTTGAATGACTACCGCCTTGTCGCCCTGACATCAGTGGTGATGAAATGCTTTGAGAGGCTGATGACTGACTACAGCTGAGCCTTCAGTGACATAGTCCCCCACAATCTGGTCACGATGATAAGGTCAATTTACATCAACCCCACACTGTGCAAATGGATGCACAACCTACTCACCGACAAGCCCCAAGTGGCCAAGGTGAGCAACCAGACCTCTGATGCAATAACCCTCAACACAGGTGTTCCTCAGGGGTGCATCCCAAGCCCTCTGCTGTACAACATCTACACCTATGACTGCACAGCCACCAACAGCTCCACTATCATCATCAAATTTGCTGACAACACAGCGGTGGTAGGTTTGATAAATAACAACAATGAACAGCCCTATCTAAACCAGGCAGATGTTCTGGCACAGTAGTATCAATCCAGTTACCTGGAAGTTAATGGTAGTGGACTTTAGGAGACAGAAGGTTGGCACTTAAAACCCGCTGAAGATCAGAGGAGAACCTGTGGAGTTTTAAATACCTCTACGTACACATTACCAAGGACCTTACCTGGACCCTTCACACCCAAACCATATTCAAAAAAACTCTTTCTCCAACAGCTGTGGCAATTCAAAGTCACACCCACCATCCTGAGGACCTTTTATTCCGCGGCTGTGGAGAGCATCCTGACAGGCTGCATCACTGCTTGGTATGGGAACTGCTCCCCCCGTGATGGCAGTGCCCTGCAGAGAGTGGTGCGCTCAGCTGAACGCACTATCAGAACAACTGTCCCCTCCCTGCAGGACATCTACGGTGAGGACAAGAGCTCTTATCATGAAGGACATGTCACACCCCAGCAACAGACGGCTCACACTGTTGAGGTCTGGCAGACGCCTCCGCAGTCTCAAAGCCAAAACCAAGAGACTGAGGAAGAATTCCTTCCCTCAGGCCATACGGACTCTCAACACACACTTTTTGACAGACCTCACATATGCATACATGGGCACGCGCGCACGCATGCACCTACTCACACACTTTCATGAACATCTGAGATGACTTTTGCTCTTAATGTGCCATTCACAGCACATTCTTCAAGGAGTGAGTACGTGAAGCAATTTTATTTGCACTGCTGCCGCTAAGATTGTCTCATTGTATTTATCGTTTTTTTAGCACAATGACTGAGCGCTCCCCTTTTATTTCACCGCATGTTTTACTCTGTATCTCTGTGCATGTGAAAAATAAACTACCTTGAACTTGAATCGTCTCACCTTATTGAATAGGCAAACATAAATACAAGAAAATGACAAAGAAGTACAATATAATTTAATATAATGTAGATGTGAGTATGCAAAAAGAAAATCAAAAGAAGAATAGACACAAATTTGCACTTACAGAAGATATAACAAAGCCACACAGTCAATGGTGATTTCAGAACAAGGAGTCAAATAACAGCTTCTATGTTGAAACTTGTCTGGATCCTTTTTAATATATGTCAACTTCACTGTCATAGTGAATCTGAAAAAAAAAACAGCATCCTAGATGTGCAAATTGGACCAATGACACAAATCGTATTGTGATAAAAAAAACCTTTGTTATTTCTTCATGACAGCAGTTGTATTAAAAGAAGAGGCTTGTGCATGTTTTTCACTCGGAGGACATTTCATGTATCCATGTAGTTAAATTCATTCACAAAGATACAAACACAAGAAGAGCAGAATCCTGTTGTGCTAAATTCAATGTCAGAATAAGCTTTTCAAGAAATCTGTTACATGCTTTAAGTCAAAGGTCAGAGTCTTTCCTCTTAGAACTGCAGATGCAGGTGAATAAAACAGAATTGTCTCAGGAGGAACCAGCAAATCTGCCAGAACTGATATTTGGTGGTCAATATTTAAAATCCTCATGTGGTTTTCTCCAGCATATCCTTATTTTGGGAGAATTTTTTAGGATCCCAAATGATTTGCTGCCTTGCTCTAAGATACTTCAAAAGATGCCTGCACTCACAGTTGGTTTTGGATTTCAAAAAGGAGTTTTTGACTTGCAGTAATAGCAGAGAGAAATATCATCAGCTCCCAACATCTGATCCCTTCCAGAATAAAAGAGTGGGGTTGTTCAGAATCGCAGTATATGAGGAATATTTAAGGCCTATTCTCCACACGGAGTTCTGTAAATATAATCTTACACATATGAAATTGATCAGTACTTTATAAAGTACTATACATCAGAAAACCAATAAATCAATCAGGCTAGAATTTCACAACCATTTCACATGCTCAGAGCAAACTCATGATATCCATAATGATTTCTGAGCATTTGTACTGGATTTTGTTAAAAGTAGCACAACCAACTGAAACAAATATGGCATAGGGGTATACCTTGTTATAACAACTTTGTGAAAAGTTTAGAGGCGTGTGTAGTTCATCCATTTCCTACGTATGTGTGTGTACAACTACAATGTACATGTGTATGTCTGCTCTCGGCCTCACCTATGGTACCCGAGGGATACCAGCTCGGCTGTCAGGGTCAAAGAAATGGACTTCGTATCAACAGACAGGCTCTTCTTAGGGCCTCAGCAGTATATCAATAATTAAACATGACTTTGGTGTTTATGAAACCGAAAGTTCATATTTATGAATTGTTGGTGTATTATACGAGCTTCCAGCACTCTAGTGTGTGTGTGTGTGTGTGTGCTATGCGTGCATGCTAGAACATGCAGTAAGATTGTCTCCTGGTTATAACATCAGTTTGGTTTTTGTTTTTGCTTCTTAGAAACTAAGTTTCCCGGAAAGCAGTAAAGAGGGTTAGTGTGTCATTGTGTGTGAACTGGATCCGGACGAGGCTTCTGCCTGTTAAAAGGAAGTTTTCCTTGCCACTGTCGCCATTGTTGGAACTGCTTTCAATTGTTGGCTTTCAATACAAATTAAATAATAAATAAATACATATAAATAAAACTGATTTGACATTGGTGCTTGAAACCACACCTGACAGCTCTTGGCTGGTTAACATAGTGCTTAATAGGTAGACCACTCCATCTCTCTTTTATCAATCTGCTTGTGTTGTAATTTACCTAATATTTAATTTGAACCCTGTCAATCACCATAAAGCAAAATCTGACATAGAAGACAGAAGAGATGATTTTGATTGATTGATTATTTATCATAAAATTGATGTGTATTGTTTACATTAAAGACATTTTACTTGCAACTTTTTCTTATTTGCTACGGTGGTGAGCACTTTAATTAGCCCAGCACATTATGCTTGTAATCATCTTAGGACACTACATGGAGACTAACAGCGTGTAAGTGCTTACATTCTGTTAGTAGGCTATTCTTTCATTTGGGTGCAGGCATTTCATCATCAGAGGTCATATGACCTAGATATGTTGGCCTTCAGCGTGCTTCTCCGTGTCTCTCCCACAGACTTTAACAGAACTGGCACCAAAGTGTAGCTCCAAGCAGAGCATTGGAACACTGGAATCATGATCTAATCAACCCTCCATCTGTTATAGTTTCCTTGGAAAGAACCATGAAATGATTTAAGAGCTACCTTACAGAAAGAAAATTACAGATAAATAAGGCAGCTGTTGATTTCCTGGAAGATTTCTATGAAAGAACTTTAATATTAACGTCTAGAAAATCTGACAGAGATCCATGAAATGGACTACCAAAGAACCCTGACTTCTTATTAAACTGCATGCTCAGCTGTAATTAAAATTAAGACAGAAAAACAAATGTTTAGCTCTCTGGATTCCGCTGGAAAATAATCATAATTAATATGAAGTGTACCAAATGACAAACAGTTCATTTTCTTTTCTTAGTTGCCGCACATAGCAGTTCCTTTCTCGGAAATCATAAGGACACCATCAGGCCTGCTGTGAAATTAAGTGCTGCCATATCCTTCATCACAGGAATTTAGATCATTTTGCTGAGAGGGAATATGTAATTGAGAAGGGGCGATACAATAAGTTATGAGGAATTTTCACTGCTCTCCCTTCACCCCATTTCTCTTTTGTCTCCCATGACCTACATCCCCCAAAATCCCATTTTCCATTTTATTTTCCCTCTAACTGGCTGTCTGAATGTTGCTGCAGGGCAACAAGCACTGGTCCAGTTTTCAAGTTCCTTTCTCTCTGACACGGTCACGAGACTGTGAACCAGCCAGAACACACACAAAAAGACTCAACTGACCAAACGTCCATACGAATACTAAATCGTGAAAAGGAAAAATACCCAAACTCACATAGGATGAATTTATGAGAAAGAAAAACAGCCAGAAGTTAAACAATTAGTGCAAACACAGTGCAGCACGGCAATCAGTGCTGCTTCTGGGCCTCATTACTCTTTGAATATGTGTGACAAGCAAAAACTGACAGCCTCAACATCAGCAAAGCATGGGATTTAAACAAATGGTTTTATTTTCAACCAGCAGATGCAGCTCAGTGTTTTGATTTAATCTATTATTCAGCTGTTGTGTTACTTTGCTGTCAGGCAGAAACAAATGTGGGATTGTTTAGGAACGCTTTTCAAAATAAAACAAGCTGTAATCTGAAGACTGATGACTTTATCTTTGATCAAATGCGAGCAGGTTGCCATAATGAAGCTTCTGTTGCTAATGCATGACACAGAAGGAGGGATGTGAGATCAAGCTAAGGAAACTTTATTAGCAAGGGTCTTGTGAGACTTAGCTTTCTGTGAATGTCGTAATTCTACACTGTTGTGTATGGAAATGTGCACTGACAAGGGATTATCACTCCTGTGAGGCCTGTTGAGTCATCAATCCACTCTGACAGTGAATAAATCCAACAGTCAAAGTCTACAAAGGAAATTAAGTGAGTACAAAAC
>JAQFJB010000011.1:3825976-3840172 GCA_029874875.1 Naso minor | reverse complement strand
ACCTTGGAGCGCCACAGAGCCGCACAACAGGGAGGATCGGAGAGAGGGAGGGATTTTTGCAATTAGGCGAGGGACAACGCCGGTGAAATTAGGCCTCAGAGCTGAGTTCTTTCTCACTCCGCTTTTTCTTTCGTTTTTTTTCCTCCTCTGGCTGTCAGTATGGTTTTCTCTCTTTCTGCTGTCAGAAAGTTCTGAGGCAAAACAGCTGCGATCTCTCGATGCTGATGTGGTAATAGGTTTCAAACTAACACACACACACACACAACCCCAAAAAGCCAAAATGCATTCACACACACACACACACACACACACACTTGTGCCCTGGTGATTTGGCCTGCATGACAGCTCAGTTCACAAAGAGTGTGGCATTAGAGTGGTTTGTGCCGTGAGCGCTGGACACGGCCCCAAAGCAGCAGCTGAACAGCTACAGTCACCAAACAAACTTGTTTCCTCTCCACAGGGTTGAGTGAGAGGGTTCTAATGTAGCAAGTAGCCTCCTTAAAAACACAAGTGACACTTTCCCTTCTGAGAAAAGAGAAAAACATGTTTGCTTAAGGGTTGACTGAGATCCTCTTTTTCCTTTTTACCAATTTGATTCGGCAAGTTCATTTGTTTTGCAATTGCTGTCCCACATCAATGGCATATGAATGCAAAATGAACTGTAAAAAACACCTCCAACCTCAGTGACAAAGAGTCCATTTTCATTTTCCAACACAACTAACATGAGCTTTTCAGTCGTATCAGGCATATGCACGTGACTATTGACAAAGATTCTTGATAAGACTTCACAGAGGAAGTTCATCTTTATTTTGGAGATATCAGCTTGACTGATAAATCCTAACTCATACTTACAACAGAAGTATTTCTACATTAAAATGTCTAAAAATGACTAACTTTTGGTACAATATTGTGACCTTGGTTCTATCTCACACAGGCTTCAGGACTCTATTGGTAAAAGTAGGCAGAGCTTGATGAATGTCCACTCTGCTGTGATCAGACTAGCCCACTGAACCTGACTAGCTACAGTTTAGGTGGGCAACTGTGCCCACCTACAGTGGCAGAGAGACTTGGGTTGATCTTGCTCCCGCTGCTTGAATGGTTTTCAGGACATGCGCAGGCAGTCCAGTCCTCATCATTCTGTCCCTCTCAGTTACAAAGTCTTGAGACTGTGAGTGTAAGCATCGCCCCTGGAGGGCCCTTAAAGAAAGCAGGAGCTCTGACACCCATTTACGGAGATTCGTTGGCAACTGCGTGGAGCTTAGGCAGGTGGATGAGTCAGATTCCGTTAAGGGTCAAACATCAACTAAGGTCCCCTCCCGCAGTTGTAGAAATGCAGCTTAGATGTAGGCGTTCACCCAACCCAGAGAGTCCCATGGGGTCAACCAGGCAATAAGGGTGGGCAATGTGTATCAAACTGGCCATTGATGATGGCATGGACGATGACATCATCGTACGGGGGGAAGTTGGGGTGTGGGGACACGGTTGCTGGTAGGCAGCACAGACTAGTTTTTTATCTGCTATTTCATTGTTGCTACTGCTTATTCTCTGCTTACTTATTATTTATTGATTTTTCTTTACAAGTGCACTTTGCTGCACTTTGTGAAATATACCCTGTTTGATCTGTCCGCTCTGTGCTGCTCAGAAAGAGAGAGAGAGAGACAGAGCAGCGCTGGGCGAACAGGAGAGAGAGCGGTGTTAACAAGAAAGACGGTGAATCAGAGAAATAAAAGTTTTTTTCGGATCATTTTCGCGGTGGTTTTGTACATTGTACCTTGTACACACACCTACGTTTGGCATATATACAAACATTACAAGTGCACCGCTTTGTTTCGGCGGTTACATGGCAATTTCTCTGTCGTGGGACTAATAAAGAATGATCTCATTTTATTGTGCAAGAGGAGGGAACTAACTTTACAGCACTCTTAATATAAACACCCAAAGTTGAGTGAAATACGTCAGTGGGCTAATAACTTTACGTCGTCACTCTGTTATTTGTGTTGATATTTTGTGAAATTTTGTGTGGCAGGTTTACTGTCACGTGATGTTTTCTAGAATAACATTAATGTTTATGGTTGTTTCCTCAGCGTGTCTTGCTGTGTGTGTATGAGAGAGGATGGAGAGACGCGTGAAAAAGAAGTGTTGAGTTCTGTAACTATCACAGGCTCATCTTACCAACTAATGTTACAGTATGAGTTTTATGCCTGTTGAATGCTTCTCTTACCGTTTTAACTTGTAAAAATGCTCCATGAAAAGTTCTGTCGCTGCTCGAGTGCAGGTGCGGGTGAGTCAGACTGTCCCAGAGAGAGCCGGACATGGAGGGGAGGAGCGTCTTTCAAATCACGATGTGACGATGGTCAGGGCTCAGTGGATGATGGCTGTCAGCCGTTGCCGATTGGACCCCAACTCTACCAGGTGAGTGAGATAGCATGACTTGTGTTAAAGTTACACCAACCAACTGTAGGCCCTAACCTGCATCACTGGAACATCTCACTGCTTCTACCTTCTACCAGATAACAACTATTATTAAAAACAATGACTAATAGAGATCATTGTCATAAAAAAATGATAATTTTTTGTTTTTTCTTATTGTCATTTTCTTTACATCTCCTTTCTCCTTTCCTCTCTATGCATCAGGAGTGGTTCATGCTGCATCCCTCTGTCTTTGTCTGCACATATTTTTTTTTTCTTTCCCATCTTTTTCCACTTTTTTTTTTTTTTGTGCAAACGCTTGTCTTTGCGATTCAATCCATGACGACTCAAATACCTATTTGCTGCTTTCTTTCCCCCTCTCTGCTCCCTCTCCCTTCCTTTGTGTGATGCTATTCCCCCGAAAACAGTATTACCAGCATGTGTGCAATGAAATGAAATGTTCATGGTGGTGTTTGAAGGTTCCCCTCGTCTCTCTATTTAAATAGTCATTTTCTCTGTTCCTCACTCTTTGTTTTCACTCTCTTCTTTCATTCCCATTGACACACATTAAAAGTCTTTACTATTTTCTCGCCATCTTTTCTTTTTCTGCCCTCTCTGCATTGATTCTCTTTGTCTCCATATTCCCTTTTGCTATTCTCAGAACTTGTTTTCTAGGTCTATACACAAATGTGTAGTTTTACTATTTAGTCTTTATTACTTACACTTTTGTGCTTTTGTTAAGTGTATCTTCCTCTGTTTTAATATGTGTTTGTATATCACTATATGTTTCCCTGTTTGCAACCCCCCCCGCCACCTTCCTTCCGTGTGTGTGTGTGTGTGTGTGTGCGAGTGAAAGTAATAACAGTGGCAGAGCTGTAAGTAAATAATGAGGAGTAATCAAAGTTAATGGAACCCAATGGGAGCCACAGCTTCTGTGTGTGGCAATAATCTCATTTAGAGAGAGAGAGGCAGATTTAGTGGATAATTGGGGCCTAAGTACTCACTGATTCCCCTGCTAACTAACTAACTAACTGAGCTGCCGATGCTCGTTTTGTTTGTAATCACGTCGACACAGATGGAGCACAAACAAAGATGTTCGATGGGCTCCCTCATCTTGGCTCGACTTCTTGTTCTCTGTTCCTTTTTCTTTATTGTTTCCATTCACTCTTCCTCCTGTTATGATTCTATTCCTTTTTCTATCTTTTCAATTTTTCATCATCTCCATCTCTCCTTTTCTTTCTTTCTTTGCCTTTATCTTGTCAGAGCTCTTTCATTCTTTCTTCACTCCTTTCATGTTTGCCCTATTCTTGTCTTCCTTCCTTTCTTTTCCTCACACTTCATTATTCTTTCCTCTCCTCTAGTCCTTCACCTCACCCAGTTTTTAACCTTCTGTCTTTTGTTTGCAGTCTGTCTTTCTTTTTCCATGTCTTTGCTCCTCTTTCCTTTCCTCCCATCTCTTTTCATTTATCTTATTTTCGTTTCTCTTCATTTTTCTTTCCCTTTCTCCTTTACTTTTCTTTCTTATCCACCCCCCCACACTATTTTCCATTCTTTCCTTTTTTCTCTTGGCTTCTACTCTCCCTTCTTTCTTTTCATCCTTTTCGTTTCCTACTCGTGTATTTTTCTGCTTACATTTCTTCTTCCCTGATCTCCTTTTGATAGACTTGAATCTCCCTCGTTTCCTGTCCTCTTTTTTCCTCTCCCCCTCCTCTTTCTTTTCTGTCGCTTTTTCACCACTAATGCAATTTCCCTTTTTTCACATTTTTTAAATCTTTTCTTATCTCCTCTCATTCTTTCCTCTCTTCTCTCACTTTTAATCTCCTTTTCTCCCCTGTCCTTTTCCTCTTGCTTTTCATTTTTCCTCCTTTCATTCTCTCACGTCTTTCGCTCCTTTGGTCCCCCCCCTCCCGTGTGTGTGTCCGTGACGAGAGACAGACATACATGTGTGATGGAGTTAATGGAGGATACTCTCAGTTGCACAGCAGGGTGCCACTCGCTCTCTGGAAAGACAAGCATGCTTTGCTCCAGGTGTGTGTGTGTGTGTGTGTGTGTGTGTACCGACCCTTGACTTAGAGGTGTCCAGATATCATAACGGAACAACAATGTGTGCGCTGCTTTTCTCTTTGGCTCTAGCATACTGCAACATCAAGTCCTTAACCCTAAATTTGATAAAAGAGTCAAATCATTTACTCAGCATGATGATTGGACTGCTGCCAAAATCTCCCTCTCCATCTTTCTAATAATACCTCAGCTGACCTCACTCCATTTTCCCCTGCACTTCACTCTAATTATCTCTCGTTTCTTATTCTTGCTTGTTTTTTATAGACTTCTTTCGCTTGCTACATCCTTCTCATTCGGTTTTTCAGTTGACACGAGTCGCAGATGAACAGTGTTAACAAAGTATTCAGATACAAAAGGAAATTAACAAGAGAAATAATTAACAGACAAAAATAAGCCATCTGATTTCCCCTCTGTCTCTTTCATGTGTTTACCCATTTCTATAGTCTTTAATTTGTTTGCCTACCCTTTTCCCTCCTTCCTTATTTTCTCTCTAATTTTATTTATTTACACATTGTGCTGCAAGAAAGCTTCATCAGTTTATATTTAGATCATTCAAAAAAAGCAAACTGCATCATAAAGGAGTGACACATCGAGCTGATACAACACCAGATCGAAATTATCCAACTCCTGGCCCTGGTGGCAATTACATCTTCAATTCTGGCAGCATTATTTCCGTGCTTTTGTTCTAAGCAATGATGAGTCATTACTCTAACAGGTTCCTCTTCCCTGTTTGACTGCAGAATTCGATCATTTGATGGTTTTACATACTCATCAAGCAGAGTAATGTTTTCAGGGTGCCAAAAGGCCTCACAGGTCAGGTCACACGTTTAAAGAAGCAATTTGCAAATCCTTCTAGCTACATTTAATTTTTTAAAGTATGGTTATGCCACTGTGATTATAAGTAAATGTGTTCAGTGTGTGTTAATGCACGTTGTCGGCGGCTGTGTGTGTACATGTATTGTTACTGCATGTTTATTGTGCATGTGTATTTGTGTGTGTGTGGAGGAGAAGGCTTAAACCAACACAGCAGGAGAAAAGATCGCCTGTAAAAGATGTGTTTAATCTGAAGACAAGCTCAGGTTATTTTTACTTACCATCGCTTGGTATTAAAAGCACAGTTACAGTTATTGTGTGGTCAGGAGGTAGTTACGCTTATCTGAGGGGATCCTCGGAGAGCAGGAAGCAGCTGAGATTAAAGGGGCTGTTTAATCAAGGAGTGCTGCACTCACAAACACACACTGAAAACACATGGAAAAGTACTCACTTGTATTGAATACATAAAAAATGCAATGCAGAATAACACTTTGATATCCATGCACAAACTTTGAACATATGAACACACACACACAGGCTTGTTCAAATACATTTAAGGCCTCTAAAAGCTTATGAGAACAGTGTTTCAATAAAGTCCCCCATCACATAAATGAGCAGGATAAGATGCTTAGACGTTATTTACACAAGGGGCAAGAGAGGATTAGGATCGACCCTGTCACTCGCTCTTCCTTTTGTTCCATTTTTTCAACTCATCTCTTTTTGTTTTGCTTTGTTTTCTTTCTTGTCTTTTCTCTCTTCTCCTCCCTTTGTCTTTTTCCATAAACCTAAACTCACAATTTTGTTGAAGTTGCTGATATAATCAAGAAAATTTGTGTTTATTGCAGATTCACCTCTATTTTTTAAAAGGTGTTTTCCAATACTACGATGCACATATACTGTCAGTACATGATATACATCTGCATAAGACTTGAAGAGATAAAACAATAAAATACTGTTGGTCAAACAGTACCAACTGACTAAGTGAGTCAGAGAGTAAATCGACCTCTGCCTCTGAGTGCTAACTGGAGCGACCAGTCATCCTGTCACAAGTCCTGATTGGCTCATTTAAATACCGCTCAGGTGTAATTGGCTGGCAAATTAAACTGTCATTATTGGACAGGCGAGGAGGGGAAAAAAGCACAGGGGAGTGACAGGACAAAATGGCTGCCATACTCCCATGGGAAAACTCTGGGAAATAAGGGGGGACAGACATATCTACACACAATGAAAGACACACATAGAGACCTCATTCTCAAGTACATATGATGCATGAACTCACTCAGACATGCATAAATACACACATACATTCTGAATTTAAGTGGCAAAGTGCACATGTGGAGTGCAGATACATATTTATGTCAAAACAACTCTACTTTATAACCACAATTCTCTTAGAATTTATCTTTTACTGTCTCATGACGCTCTTGTTGTCTGCTTTTTTCCAGTTCACCAATCTGTGCACTCATCTCATGTCCACTCTGTTTTGACATGGCTCAGTCATAAAACTGATGGATGAACAGTGACCAGAGCTTTTCCAGGTGAACCTTGACCTCCCAGAGTGTGTGTTTGTCTGAGTGTGTGCCGGTGACTATGGCCCATCTGTGTGTGCTATTGAGAGCCTCTCCCTCTTTGCCCTCTTATTCTGACCCACATCCTCAACGGTCAACAATGAGAGCACTCGAGCCCCTGGGAGCGGGTCTCTCTTTGTGAGGGTGTGTGTGTGTGTGTGTGTATTTATGAGTTCAGTATGCAGGGGTGAGTCTTAAGAAGGGCAAACATACAAATACACACACAGAGACACACAGTTTTTCATGATCTCATCAATGGATTGTGAATACAGTATTAACGATGGCTGGGCAGCCCCTGGCCACTACTTACTGCATCAGATATGTGACATCTGATATGGCTTCAATCTGAAATCCATTTGTAATGCAATATAGCAGCGTACTTCATATGAAGGTCAAGACCCAAAGTTGGGTCATTAAAAGATCATAATTATTTTAAAAGAAGTGAATATCCTCAAAAAAGTCTCTTTTTCCCCCCTCCAAAACAAGTGCTTTTCTTTTGACTTTAAAAATTACTTTATTTGCTTGAAACTGAATCTAAAGAAATAAAATAAAAGTGTTACATTTACTTTGAGATGCATTCAGGGTCATGATATATACACACCAAAATTGCTCTGTTATTGAAAAAAATCCAGATAAATTAGCGAAGCACAATATTATCGGCACGTTATCGGTATCAGCAGATAGTGGCTTTAAAATTAACCATCGGATAACTGCCAGCATGCCAATATCTGCCGAAATAATGTCTGATAAAATAATAGGCTGCTGTTGTTGCTGCCTGAGTCGACGATATGTTTCGCATGTCTCCTGTGGACAAACATCATGTTTACTTACTTTGTCATTTGTGAAACAGACCAAATTTGCCCTCGTTGCAGTTGTTGTAATAGTTTTCTTAGGGAACATTATCCAGTTTTATGTAGGATGTGTCTTACTTGTTCTGTTTAAAACAATTGTCATAAATAAAAATTACATTTTTTACATAACATAGGTTTAATTATTTTTCTTCTTTTGCACAAAGAATGAATATTACATAGATTTAAACTTTGTATTTTATGCCTGAATTTGCCGGCGGTCCAGCACAGTAAGAGTCTGCATAATAATAATGAATGTAAATTCCACTACAGAAGAGAGTTGATGATCCATGCAAGTAGGTGTAGGGGAAAATATACATATATATTGATATCAGTATCGATTATCAGCCAAATGAGTTGTAAAATATCAGCATATCAGTTATCGGAAAAAAAATCCAATATCGTGCATCTCTGATATAAACACATAATAAAAACATTATGTTTTCACATATTTTCTATACTTAGAAAAACTTACAGACTGCGGGACCTTCAATTGTGTCAGTGGTGGTCATTGCTCATGGATGGCTACTGGACATGATCGCTGTTGCGAAAATGGAAAGAATTTCCTTTTCAGACATCCCTAAAGAGATTTTCTGGGTCACAAACCTGACTGATTGAGCTCTAAGCTACAGTTTGGTAGCTGTGTTATTTCTAAATGCAAACAACCCAAAATTCAACCATTAAAGTTTAAGCGAGAAATTAAAAATGTTTGTGTCCGACTGTTGGGCAGTAATTACATGGCTTTTACTGCTGAACCTGGCTTTACTAGACAATAGATACAGAGCCGAAGGTTTCAGCAGGGAGCAGAGTATGTTTGGCCTCACGCTATCATACTATTATAATGTGGTCTTTAATATGACATTGTAATGGCCAAGTGTACTCTGCTAATGACATGGTCCAGTGAACCATCTGTCTGGGGAACAAGAAGACAGCAGACATTAGATCGGCTGTCAGAGAGAATACACATACGGGCGCACTCGTAGAGATACTCTGTGTGTGCGCAGACACACAAACACACACCTACACACACACACACACACACACACAGGGTGCCATTAAGTGCTGTTTAGGATGGAAAGCCTTTACTTGGTGTGTGTTTGAGTGTGTGTTTTGGTGCACACTGCCCAAACAAATGGATTCAATCCCTTGACGAACTGCATGCGTGTGTAGTTGACTGTATGTGTGTGTGTGTGTGTGTCTCAAAGCCCTGTGCCCCTGTTGTGACATCATCTATGAATGTCATAATTGAGGGTCGGTAAATTGCCGCTTTTCCCTGCTCAGCGTCGCCCCATGTGTCAATACCGAGGTTCAAGGTGACGGAGCGGATCAATACACAGAGACAGGAGCCATCCGCTGAATTTACAGCCCAGTAACAAGAGAGCAACGAAACGACGCTGCTATAGCCTTCAGCAAGCTGCTGGATGAGACTGCAGCGCTGCCGGCAAGCATTTGTCAAAACATGCACACCAGTGATTCTCTGAGGAATTTTGCAGTTGTTGTTTTGGAGGAGAATTTTGGTTTGAGTTTTTGCATAGGTCACAGCTGTGGGTTGGGTTTAAATCAAAGTCATGAAAGACTTTCACTGATTGAAAAACAGACCTTCTTTAAAGGAGATATTTTGGCACCTCATAGAGGGAATAATTAAGGTGAAACTAGCATTAACATTGCTTCTGTTCCATTTAGTTGTCACAGAGAGTCATGCCTGTGATGAGAAACGCTTTAATGAAATACAGATGTTACTCATAATTCTTTACACCTGTGCCTCAGTAATAGAGCATAATAAGGAAAAAGTGAATTTACTCAAGATCTGTACTGAGAGGATGGGTTTATGGCGGCCCTGCACAAAATGAGGACGATGCAGTTTGTCCCCTTTTTCTGTCAGTTAAGTCACAGAATGCTTCACTAGTATGGAGAGTATGGACATTAACTAACGACTCCTATGAAAGCACAAATTTTATTAAAGTGTGTATAGACCCTGAGCCTACTGTTTGCTTTACATTTTTAATACATGACTGAATGTTTTTGTATTGACATTTTAATTTTTTTTTACTGAAGAAGAGGATCTAAATACTTCTTAATCTCTGTTGTTAAAAAGGTGGATTGGTTAATGTTCTATTTTTTTCCCCTTATGTTTCTCTTTCTCGACTTTTACATGCGACTTCTGAATTAATGTATTGGTACAAGCATGAATGGATATCTGAAGGGGTCTGCCAGGCACAGGCCTTAGGGAAAAAGGGGTCAGAGGGCCTTGAAGCCAGAGCCTCCATTTGAAGAAACTTATTAGCATTTTTTGTGGAGAGTTAAAACTGAAACAAAAGCATTTCTCTGGTCTTGCATCCAGTGCTTGTGCATGAATTCACGTGCATACATGGGTGTGTGCACACGTGTGTATCAGCATGTGTGCATTTATGAATTTATCACAGCAGCTACAGTGTCCAGCAGGCATGGATGTTACAATGATAATAGGTGAGCTGTGAAGGTGACTATGTCTGCCGTGTGTGTGTGTTTGTGTGTGTGTGTGTGTGTGTCTGTTCCAGGTGATGGATTAGCTTCATTTCCAGTCTAAGCCGTCTGTTTTGAGTGAGTGAGAGTGTGTATGCTTGAACTCAGGCGGCAGGAGGGAGTGTGTAAGTGATACGTGTGTCTGCTGGACCATACAGGTGTGAGTATGTGTTTCTGTCACATTGTGTCTATTTATATGTGTCTTTACCTGCATGCGTGCGCCTGTGTAAGTGTGTGTGTGTCTATGAGACAGTGGCTGAGTGATGGGTCCAGTATAGCGTGTAGTACAGCGGACAGACGCTGGGTTTCTACTGCCGGGGGCAACGGCGAGGTGTGTGTACAATCAAACGTGTGTTGACAGGCGCGATGGACATCACATGGTTATGATGACCTCAAGCTGCTGGAGGTGATACCCCCACCACACACACACACACACACATAAAATGAATCACTGTAAGTGTCTCACTTACTTTATGACTTGTTATAGAATAGCATTTAAAAAAGCATTTCACCCTAATATACCTAATATATAATGTGCTGGTACAAAAAAAAAAAGACTTCTATGTTCTGAATGTATGTAACTACTGAAGTTTCTTGCAGTGACATGTTCTGTTCTCTGAGTCATTTGAAATACTCTGAGAACACTGATGTTTGTTGTACATATTTTGAGTTTCTCAAGCAGTGACAGTCAGGTGAGAGTAAGGGCGCTTTCACACCTGATAGTTCACTTCTGGTCAACTTCCCTGGCGAGCACCAAATGCAAAAAAGATAAGGTGTTTTTTTTTTTTTTCAGCTGTTCTGGTTTACATTCACACCTGTTTATTTGCTCTGGTCCAAATCAATTGATGACACGCTGAAGTGAACCAAAGTTCAGCTGCACTTCAATCACTGGCTCAGTAAAAAAGTTACAAAAAAACCCCCAAACAAAACAAAACTGTCACTCATTGTTAAGATGTGTCTGGGTTAGAAGCAATATCATAGATCCTGAACTGCTCTCCGATTGGTCAGAATCCCCATGTGGGCAAACTCCGGGAACGTAAACAGGAACGGACAGACAAGGCACCCACTACGAGTACGTTTGACTTTGGTGTTGGTCATCGAATATTACATCGTTTCATTCTCCATATATGTATGCGTTACTCATGCTGGCATGTTGTTGTTTTGACAGGGGAAATGCTTCCTTATTCCATTATGCACGCAGCTGCCTATGGAATTTAGGTTAGTAGAAAAACGGGCAGTGCTTTTTGCAGTTAGCACGGACCGAGGTTGGATCATGTTTTTATCAAAAATGACCCACTCCAGAGTTCGTTTGGAAGTGCACCGACACCACCTCTTCAACCAGGTATTGGTCCACTCGTTTGGTCCACTTCTGGTGTGCACCTGAGTACAACTGCTGCATTCACACCTGCACAAACGAACCGCACCAAATAAGGGAAATGCACTCAAGTTTGATCAACCAAAATAAATGAGGCTGGTGTGAAAGCACTCGTAGGAAGAATTCACTCATTCAGGTAATTGTTGAGATCTGTGAACACTACTGCACCACTACAGTAATGTCTAAGGGTAAGACAATCAGACAGATTGTAAGCAAGTCAACAGTTTAGTTTTACATTTACATTCAATCATTAGAAAAAGACTGTAAGAAAAGAACATCATGGACACCTTTAAATAAGTCAGGGTATTAAATTGATCAAATTAAATCTGATGAGAGCTGTATTTGTAAATTACATGGGTGCTGGAAGCCAGGAGGCAATCACATGGCCAAAGGAAGTCTGTGACATGTTTGGGTAAAAACTTTACCGTGGCCTTTGTTATATCTTCTGAAGAATTTCTGCTCACTTGGGGGATTGTTTAAAAATTGTCTTCTATTTATTTTTGCAAGATGCTACAGTGATCCCAGCTCCAGCAATGAAATGGTGACTAAGATGTTTAAATGCCCAAAATAATAGTAGACAGATAAATAACAGGATGACAGAAACAACAGAAATACAGTCAGAGCTTATTGCAGATATCTCGGAAAAGATGAGGTAGGGGATCTACAGTCATATTCCTAATCAGCCAATATTAAAAAATGTGGTCTCAAGATGAGAGGATGTAGATGTAGCTAGCGCAATATGCAATCTAAAAATTTTTGTCTTTGCATGACCTCTGAAGACGTTAAGCACAGAAGGGTTGATGCCATTGAAGAGAGAACAGAATTTTTCGATTTATCTCTCATATGTTTTCATGACACTGAAACATATAAGTATAAAAAATGCATGAATCCTTAAAGTTTAAGTTAGAGTGAATACATTTAAAGTGTTCTATGAATGGCGTCTTATTCAGAGTGAATGCAATAATATTAAATTGGATTTCCAAACTGCACGTCAGCCAAGTATAAGTGCAAGTTCATATCTGTCCGTGTGTATGTCTGGTGCATGTGTCGGTGCATGCACACTCTCTTTTTCTGTGTGTGTGTGTGTGTCTCCCTTTAGTCTCCCTGTGAGCCCAAAACAAGGTAAACGTATAATAATAACAACATCTTCAGAATGTATCTCCCCATCTTTCTCCCTTGAGCAAAACAGCACACACCACACACGCCTCCTCCCTCCTAGCGGTGCGAGATGCGTCCGGGTGTGAAATGTAAAAGGGAGAACGCTGTCGTTCAAACTGTCCCAGCCACCAGTGTCTCCCTCCCTCCCTCTCTCCCTCTCTCCCTCTCACCTATGCTCTTGGTTTCTTCCAGCGACTTTTGTTTTTTCTTACCCTCTTTCTCTTTCACCATCTTCCTCTCTCTTCCTCTCATTCTTCTCTCCCTCCCTCTATCCCTCCCTCTCAGGTGGGCTGGCTGCTGCAGGTTGCAGGTGCGCGGGACCCCTCAGCCAATGAAAAATGAGTGCCGTCTCGCAGCGTGACTTTGATGAACCTCGCCATAAGTCGGCCTATCACTCTTCTCCATTTGGCTTCCCCCAGAAAAACTGCCCTGCGACTCACACACATACACACAGTGCACACAAATACACACACAAAAGTGGCAAACGCTCTAGTCCAAATATTTGTCTTGTTGAAGGAAGAAACTGCGCTTGGGTAAATACGCGGTCAAGACAGCCTTTTTGTCTGTGTATGCGCGTGTGTGTACTCACATAATACCCAAGATTTGGAGTGTTTGAGATTATTTTTAGGCACATCTGTTAGAGTGACATGACTTTGAAGATAGGTCGCTGAAAACTTGACTGAAGGTAAAAAAGAATGACCTTCAACAATATACACACAAACACTGTCCAGAGCTCACCGTGTATGTTTGTGCGTGTGTGTATGTGTGTCAAAGGCATTGTGTCTCTGGTATCTGCTATGTGAGCAGCTATGAGAGTCGGGGGCTAATCCCTCCCTGTTGGTCCTTAATCCGTTTCTAATCCCTTTAAAACTATCTATCAGTCTCTCAGGACCTCAAATAAATCTTGTAAGGTCACACACTCGAAACACACACACACACACACACACACACACACACAGGCCCTTTACTGTGGGTTAAGTGCTAACAAATCACTGTCACCTCTTGTAAGTAAAATGAGATTCTCTCCACTCCTTAAATGTGATTATGTCATTTTCTCACAGCAGAAGATTTTATTTATTTTTTTTTTTTTACCAGTAAATAATGAAGTAACATATTGTAAAGCATCACCTTTGTTGCTGTTGTCCAATACAGTTGAGTGAACAGATTTAGATCAAAACTATGGTATCAAGATATATAATTCCAATAAACACACACAAGCCAATCAAAAACAATTAGGGTCTGTGACCCAAGCATGTATCAATTTGCAGTAAAACTCACCACTTTACACACAAAAAGGTCCATTAAAGGCAGAAAAATAAGTACTTTCATTATGCAAAGATACACAGACACACACACTCACTCCCTGTAATCCTCTGGTATACACACACACACACACACACACACACACACCCTTCCTAAACAGACCAACGCATTACACAAATGAAAAACAAGTGAGAGGCTG
>JAQFJB010000011.1:3621306-3639378 GCA_029874875.1 Naso minor | reverse complement strand
ATAATAATAATAATATAATAATAATAATAATAATAATGACAACAACAACAACAACAACAGCAATAATAGCAAAAAAGCCGTGAGACTACATCATTTTTAATGACACTACTGTATATGTTGTTTAATTCTGAATATTCTGCAGATTTCTGAAGTTAACACATATTTTATTCTTGTACAGATATGATGATTACAGTATTCAGCAGTGGTGCTCTCATGTTACAGCACATAGCACAAGTATAAGATAAGTTCCTGTTGAAATTTAGTTGATGTTTTGGAATACTTGCGACCACAGCCTGTTGTTGTGCTGCACAATAGACACAACACAAAATGATTTCTCATGCATTACTGCTGGACACCACTGCTATTTTTTTTCAGGCTTGTCAGCTACAGAAATGTAACAGTCTGTGTGACTGTGCAGCTGGTGGCAGTGAAACTCCAGGCAGGCCAGTGGCATACTGACAGCTATCTCTTGTAATGATCTCCCCACAGTGACTCTGTATGACGATGTTAAGCTAGAGGTGAAGCATACTTTCTTCCATGACTACTAAGTTCTAACCTTTGGACAACAATAGCTTGTAGATGTACTAGTTTTGAAAGGCCAGGCTTTACTGTTGGAACTTCTGGAGGCACTGCGTGATGAATTCAATAGAAAACCTGATACATTAAGTGTTCCCACAAACCCCTGCAGATATTCAAGCCAGGGTCCATTGCATGCAACCATACAAGCTTTGGAAAAGTATAGCATATGTCGTGTATCAGTAGAAACACACTCCCTCATACATATGTGCAAATTTAAAGAGAAACCATAAAGTCAGACTCTGCATATATACAGTTAAAGATTTAACCGTTTGTGGCTGAGCCTTTGTGAGCAACCTTCTCCAATCACTTGAGATTGACACATTATAAATCAACTATTCTGTTTAGAGATGAAACACTTAAGGGCCACCAAATAATCACACATTTCAAATTTCTGTACCACCCAGCTTCACGCCACTACAGTGACTGTTCTTTCAAATTTCTCTGAAATTCTGTCATGCCACTCAGAGCTGTGTCTGGTTGCACAAGTAGAGTCAAGTGTGCAAGTCTGAAAATTGAGTAATTTAAAGACAGCACAGTAGAAGATTGGAAAGGAGTGAAGGAGAGAGAAAGATGGAGAGGCCCTGGCTGCCCGTGGAAATGGCAGTTAAGGTCGGCGCTGGGAATGTTTGGGCTTGAGTCAGAGCAGAGCAGCGGCTGCATGAGTGCAGCAAAGTGCTGCAGGGCCTCAGGGGAATACCCTTCACTAAGCTGGGAGAAACAAAACACACACACGCACGGCGAGAAACACTCTTTGGAAGTGAAAAAAACAGATCCCTGCACAAAGTCAAGCACACAATACTAAAAACAAACATGCATGGATATAAAAATAAACAAACAGGGTGAAGATGTAACCCAAAGGAAAGACACATGCATGTGTACTCTGAAGCTAGATTAAAATGTGAATACTTGATGAGTTTTGAAAGTGAAAAGGAACAAATTCTCATGGGAATTAAGCACTTTTGCTTGATAAATGACTGGGATGACTAATTATCTAAATTATTTCAGACTAATTTTTAATCAATTCATTAATTCCTCAACTAATAGTCTTAGCACTGCTCCACAGACATAAATTCCCCCTCTTTACCTTGACAGGATCCGTTGATTTCCTCAAATCCAGTCTGGCACACACACTTCCCAATGGGCACCAACCATTCGCCCTCTGTACTGCAATGCATCCTGGGAGGCTCATATAGAGGCAAGGAGTTATTGACGCATCGACCCACTACCTCGACCAGCTGCGAGGCCTCTGAGCCTGGAATGGTGTCGGGGAACTCGGCCAAACTCTTCACCAGAAACGGGCAGCGTTTGTAGAAAACACGTACCGAGACTAAAGCAATGCAGGCCCCTAAATCCTGAAATGCCAAGTAGAAGCCTTTCCGGGTCAAGGGACCTAAATCACGTACTTCGGTGTTAAGCTTCATCACGCGGTCTCCCAGGTCCAGTTCAGTGAAGCTCTCATCAGCTGCTATTGTGTCAATCTTTATGTATCTGCTCTCCTTCATCACCCTTTCTTCTTCCTCCGTCATCCCGGTTCCATCTCTCATCTCTCCGTCCTCCAATTCCTCCTCGTCCCCATTCGTTTCGTAGTAATACATGTTAAACGTCTCCTTGCAGGTCCCGACTCCCCCGGGCAGACTGTTGCAGTCTCTCAGTGTGAACTTGAGTTCGATGAAGACCCGCTGGGCTCCCTCAGTCAGGATCCAGTTGGTGTGAAGCCAGTTGTTCTGGTTCTGCTCCATGACCCGGCACACTTGGTAGGTGTGGATGGGAGCGTAATCCTCATCTACTTCCCCGATCTCCTCCCACTGAAGCAGAGAAAAGAGGGAGATTAATAAAGAGGAGCATAAAAGAGGTAAAGACGAAACAAAATGAGATAATTTCTCTTTGATAACAGTAATAGAGTTTGTCACCCTAGGACCAAAGAACCTTTCCAGGAGCCGTCTGGGTTTCATTACACATTTTATACGTACCATCACCCCTGATGACCGAAATCTATTACTTACACAGAACACTTGCCTGGATTGGTATTCCTCTTCACATTCTAAGGTCATACAATTTCAGATTTTAATCATAATTTTAGCAATTTGTGTCGTATATTTAGTCAGACAAAGTTCTTTAACAGCTACTAAGACAGCATTTAACATTCAAGAGCTTTGTCTCCTTGCTTTGCAAACAACATGGTTATAATATTTATGAATGTTAAGTATAAAAATGCTTAGGTTTTTTTATATCACATCTACTTTAGTATCAGGATTATCATAACTGAGAAACATGGAAATGTAGTCAGAACGAGCTACAGCAGTGCGAACGATAGCGAGGATATTATAAACAAGGAAAGTGTGTGTGTGTGTGTGTGTGTGTGTGTGTGTTTCATCGTACAGAAAGCTGAATAATCCTCATTCCTTCCACCTCATTTCCTCTCAGTGCAACAGACAGAAAAGAATGAGATAGTGTTATAGGATATATATGTATCTGCATTTACCCTAAATGAGGGGTGGAGTTCTTGTCAGCGGAAAACAGAATTAATGTGCACTTGAAAGTGTGTTCATCTGTGCGTACTTTATAGTCATACATCTATAATGTGTGTGTGTGTGTGTGTGTGTGTGTGTGTGAATGCATTTTTGCCTGTTTGTGTGCATATATGTAAATGATTCTGTCAGTGTTCAGGCTTGCATGTGTGCGAGAGCGTCTGCATCCATGCCTTTGTGTGTGTCAGACAGCAGCATTAATTCCCTCCGCAGGTCTCCTGGGACGTGGCTATTATCTGCATCACTAGCATTCTCCCATGGCTAATACAGGCCCTTCATCATGTCACTGTAATATGGCCAGAGGGACCAGACTATGATCTGGTGTTATAGCTTAATAGCCCATATTAATCAATCCTAGCTGTAGCTGTTGTGTACAACCTTCTGTCTTTGTCTTTTCTCATATCTCTGGCTTGTTCTCTAATCGTCTGTTTTTCATTCCTGCTTTGGACTTTTGTCTTCTGTTTATCATTCATTCTGAAACTTTTTGTGAACTTTTTGTTTTTACTCGTTTATATGGTTTTCTATACCTGTACCTTTAACTTTTAGAGGACCATCTTAAGTTTTTGACCTTGAGATTTAGGAAAAAGAGGACATGCAAACCAACTTCAACTTCGTCCCAGTGCAGACATTAAGCCTCTTACTGGTCAGATCACACAGATTCACCAGCCTGTTCTGAGCTTTACACAGCTTAACACACACACACGTGCAAATCATTATGGGTAACCCAGCAGGGAATAGATGACCTTCCATAGTTTTTTTCCTGGAACCAAATGGGTTCAGTATTTAAAGTGTGGCAGCAACTGTTATCACTGGAAGTCCTCCTTCTCTGCAGTTCTACTTATTTATTTAACAGTGTTAATAATAGTGCTAATGTAAATGGGACATGAATCTTAAAACCGAGCCATCAGACGGTGATTTAACATCAGCCATTTGTAAGTTAATTTCGTATGAAATAAGCACTAATATACACTCCTGCATTAAAAATGGCAGGGGTGTCCATAAATTTCTATCATTACTTTTTTAATGCAACTTTTTTCTTTTGAAACATGATGTTAGAACAAGAAAATTACACAAACGAAGTAAAAATCAAATGGCTATTATTCATGAAAAAAAAAAGTTTTGGTTCAAGCTCCTATTTAATGGGATATTTAAAGACTAGTGTACATGGTATTAGGTAGATAGGGGCCCCTGAGGTCAAACACAAGGCTCGGTGCAGGGAGCAGCAAACTAACACTGCAGGGTCAGGACCACACATGCTGATATGAGCCACTGTAGAAACAAAAACACTACTCATGCACTAATAGGCTTTCTTTAGACAAGTGTTTATTAATTTTACAGTCAATTTGTTTCTGCTTTGCCCTTTTGTCACACATTGATTCGGTCCATAAATGTACAATGCAGTTGTTTTAAAAATGTGATATTTAGTTAACCCAGTGCAATTCCCACAACCTCTTCAAAAGGTTCAGTTCACCGAAATGCCAAGAAAAAGACATTTTCCCCACTTAACCTCTTGTGGTGACGATACAGATGCTGGGGACTGACCACTTTCAGTCACTAACTACAGCAAAAATAACAACCATGTTTGCTGCAGTATATCAGTTGTGGAAGTTCTACACAGGTTGGGAAACTTAATGACATAGTGTCTGTGTTCATAAAATCATGCGGATCTTGTTGTGTTGTGTCGCACAGCTCCGTCAGCCACAGTTAGCCTTAGCTAGTAGTGTCAGTAGGAAGGGGGCTTACCATTTTCTATCAGTAACTATAGCAGAAATAATCATCATTACTGCACTATATCAGTTATGGAAGTCCCAAAAATGTTGACCCGAAACCTTTTTTTAAAAAATCTCAATTAATATTTGACCAGGATTTCTCCAATTTCACTTTGACCAGCATCAAATTTTTCTAACATAAGCCCTGCTTTTGAGAGCTTTTACCTGTACGTCAGGGCATCCGCGTTTCAGAACTGGTAGTCTGTCAAGCACCCTGTGTAACTAATAGTCAGCCAGACCCCCAAGGAGGTTTCTTGGGCTCCCTGCTCAGGGGAGAAAGCCTGTTTTCGGCCTCACTCTCCTGTCCAGGCACCCTCATCTCTGAGGCTTTCGATTTTGTCATTTTTTCAGATTGCTCCAGTTGTGGTCTTGCACATAGTGACCCTGCAAGATCGTCAGTCTTTGCAAAATATTAGTCTGGGACTAAAAACTCAGTCACTTTATGACACATTGTCTTTAGATGTGAGAGGATGTTGGACATAAGTCTTTTAAAAGTCTTCAAGTTTTGTCACAATCTTCTACTGTACGGAAGGCATAAGTTCATTGATAAAAACAGACTGATGGAAATCCACCAACTGATGTTAAGAGGAACATTTGATGTATTTTTTTCAAAACTTTGAGTAACATGAACATAAATTTACTTGATCACATTATATTAGGGTGGCAGCAAAAGTTTCAGATGCAAAAACCTAAACACCATGACACATAAAATCAAAACTATGATTTCTTTGACTGATGCATAAATGTGAACAATGAAAGAACAAATTAAGTTTCAGTGGTGGTAAATGGTCCCACTAATCAGAGCTTCTTAATTCAGTCCATTCAGATCTCCCCCCTCAGCTCTCACCTCTCTCACCTCTCTCACCTCTGCATGGTCTCCTCTTCAGTCCCTGCCCTTTCCCAATGAACTGTCCCTGTAGGCATCCTTCTAGCTCCTCATTAGTGTGTGTATTTTTGTTGTTGACTATTATGTGTGGGGGTACGTGTGTGTGTGTGGTTGTGTGTCACATCCGTCAGCAGACCCCCTGTGGCTGTGCTGAGTGCCCTCCTGGCTCTAAGTCTATAAAGCTGTCTCCAACTTATTATTACCACCCATTACAGCTGACCGTCACGACACCGTAATAGAGCTGTCCTTCCCACTCCTTGACCATACAAGAAAAACTGTCCCCATGTTTTTCTATTCCTATTTCTGCTTCCACCTCATTTTTCCAGCATCCCTCTTCTTGTGTCTTATCCCTCTGAATACATTTTATCCATGTCTATCATTATTTTCCCTGTCTGTGGCCTCTATTCTACCTTTAATTACCCAATCTGAAGTCTAACCCAGAAACACTGTTGAAAGCCAACCCCTTATTAATCTCAAACCTCCTACATTTGCAGTTTCTGACTTCCTGTCTTCTGTCTTGTCCCCAATTCCGCCTTTGCTTCATTTCCTTTCTCCTGTCACACCTTTCCTCACCCATCACTCGTCTTTCTCCTCTCTTCTGTTCACTGCTCTTGAGCTTTGCCGTGTGTTCAGCACCTTTAATGCTAGCTTGCCCTTTTCATTGGTCAATGGAGCATGCTGAATCAGCAGCGGCAGTCAATAAAAGTGATCACACCACTTTAGTGTGCTTCACCTCACATTTCTTTTGTTCTTCTACAATGATAAGACTGTGTGTAAAGTAGGGCTGGAGGACTGACTGATCACATCTCATCAATTCCAGACAGCAAGCACTTAGCTCAGTACTTGTTGAGAGTGACAGACAGATGACAGAAAAAGTCGTCACAATTCCCCAGTTAAACTTTCAAGACATAATATCATTGTTTAAGCTTGACAACTAAAAAGCTCTTTATTAGATAATGATTAAGGGTCTTCAGTCCAACATCTGTGAGGCATGAGGGTTTTTGTTATATCATTGCAAACTTACATAACACACACTTGCTCAATTTCTCATTATCATTTGTCATTATGTAGACAAAATTATATTGCTGCTGTGAATCCATACAATGAAATGCTTATTAAAACATTTTTTAAATTATGCAGATCACAAACGCAGGAAATGTGCTCACTTAAAACGTATCAACTGCAACTGTAATGTAAACCAGACAGGAACTGCATTCAGAGTTGCAATGACTAGTCAATCTGTTGGATAATCCATTAAAAGTTTAAATTATTCCTTACAGCTGCTCTGAGGAAGCTTCATTTTGTGTTGATTGTAGCAGTATTCGTGGACAAATGCAGCTCTGCTTTCTGTCGTAAAGATCGTGTCTAGTGCCAGCATTTGTTTTGGAGGAGACTGAAAGAAACACGGCACTTATTTGCCCGATACCAGTTTGGCCATGAATGCAAATTACTGAAATTATCCAAACAAAAATATCCTCCTGCTTCCAACCATAGATAGTAAAAAAGCAAACAGTGGATTGATCATGCTCGTAAACAACAAATCGTCCTTTCCAGTCTGTGTGACATAAAGCGTTTTACAGGCATCGTAAAAGACAGGATAACAATCTCCAATCTCTCACCCATGGTCTCATCAGCAGACGCCTCACATCTTACCTGCAATGCATCTACTATGCCTCACATCAGTTAGACGCTTCATAACCAGTTAAAAGTTCTTCAAAGGGACGAAAAGTGAAAAAAAAAAGTCTCTGGTTGCAGCTTAACCAAGGAGACATAGGAAGAAGACAATTTAAGTTTAGAGTTACTTTAAACGCCACAAATTCTTTATCATTGCCTTCCTGACTGCCCATAGGATTTGTGTCCTGGAGGACTTGTGCTTTTCAGGTCCCAAGAAGCCAGGTTTCTTCAAAGTTCTCTCTTATACTCTTTGTCCATTTCAGACTGTTCCCATCTGACTGTCCTGTGGCTGTCTGTCACTCTCTAATTACACCTGTCTTGCACCACACTTCTCACCACGCTGCCAGATTAACCTGCTGGGGGCCTCAAGGCAGATATTTCCTTTGGCTTCCTGCTAGCTATATCTTCAATTTCAAAATACAGTATAAATGGCACTTCATAAGGCCTTTATAAAGTGCTTTCGTATAAAGAGGAGAAGAACCTTGAACTTTAAACACTTAGGTTCAAGGCACTTGTCATATTGAGGAGAGAAGGTTTTTCACTGACAACTTAAGCTCTTCCCCAAAATATTCATGTTTTACAATCTCCAGTCTTCACTAATAGCTACTGTGTCAGTGTCACGCTGTTTAGTGAAATGTGTCTTCAAGGTCATCCATCAAATTTCAAAGACTTATTTTATTCCATCTTCCTTTTTTCCTAAATGCATCTCTCCAAGAGCTTTTCAGAAGCACATTGAAGCTTTGGAAGAGGACGGCTGCAGAGAGATGATGGTGCGATAACAAAGACAATCAGATGAGAAGAGAAAGAGAAAAATGGGAATAAGGGGTAAAATAAATGTTGAGGAAGAAGGAAAAATGGGAGGGACAGATGAGAGTTGAGCCAGAAAAAAAGTGTAGAAGAATGAGAAGAGAGACGATGATGTGAATGGAAGGGGGTGGAGGAGGAGAAAATGAGGGATGAAACAAACCATCTGGAACACAAGACAAAAAAACAAAACAACTTCTGTGCCTCCTCAACATCTTATTTAGCCTCTGAAGACTGTTTCTGTCAAGTGTGAGAAAGAGAGTTTGGGCATGTGGAGAATGTGCAAGAGTATGCTGCAGACTGGGTTTTGTCGCACTCACAGAACATGAATTGAATTATAATAGCCAACAACAACAACGTTTGTTAATTAAAAGTCAAATGAGGAATAAAAAAATTTACTTTTTGAGACATGTTTGTGTCAGACAAACATTTCTGACTTACGCTGGAGCTGAATAAAAATGATGGCTGATTGATAAGTTTGCGGTCAAACGTAGACGATTAGTTATACAGCTTTTGTCATGTACCTGCAGTTCTACTCTTGGAGTAATTATGCAGATTGCAGAAAAGACAGTAACGTTTTGAAGTCAATAACTTTTGAGGTTATTTCTTCATTCAGGTAAGTGAACACTGGAGATCATATATGTTGAAAAACAAGTGTGCTAGGTTTTCTAAAACTGACTTCATCAACCTATTTCAATCACTCTTTGTATACTGGCGAACAAGACAGGACATCATTATGAGTAGGGCCAGACCGATATATGGGTTTCCTGATATTATCAGCCAATATTGGCCTATCTCAGATATACTGGTATCGGCATATATGTTTTCCAATGTGTGCTCATATTTGAACAGCTTTTAAGGCCAGAAAAATGCTTGGACTAGTTATCTAAAATGGTGTAATTACGTAGTTTGTCCAGCAGATGGCCGTCTGTTATTTTCTAACTAATAAGTGAAGTGTTTACTGTTCAGTGCACTGAGGTTGTAATAAAGTTTGTTAAAATGTAAGATATCCTGCCTCCACTACATATGTTTGTCACAAGTATTGATAACCACATTCAGCTGATATTATCAGCCGAATATTGATATCAGCATCAGCTCTGAAAATTCCACATTGGTTAAGCCCTAATTATAAGATCCTTACATTATCTAAACACATATTATTTTCTGTCCCTCTTCCTGCTGTTGTTTTTTGCAGCTGCACTGGAGTAACCACACATAATAATCACATCTTCATTAATGTGACTGCACATCCAGCTGCTTTTGTCAGCACTATCTCTCCAATCTACATACAGCCACAGAGTGGGCCGTGACTTGAATACCTAGAGCTGAGAAAATGCTACTGTCAGCATTACTGGTCCATGTACAGCAGCATACTGTATTTGCCATTACGAGTTTTGACTGTATGACAGATTTTCCATGGGGATCAAATAGATGCATTAAAAAAAATCCTGCTTAAACCAACCACAGCACTATCAGTTTCCTGGAGGCTGGGGATTATAATTTTTCCCACAGAAAGGTGGCAGATTTAGAAATACTGTCTAATGTGTAATGAGTCAAAACTTTCGGAATACCATTTCTTTGTTTTTTATTAAAATAAATCTGTATAATACTACGACATAACTACTTTTCAACTGTAGTAAGTCATTCTCTAATTAGCCTTCACCCTGGGAATACTTAGAAATGGAAACTCGATTTCTGGCTACAGCACGAATATTCCATGGTGGCTTTCAATGTCTTATTCACAAATTCAATTTACCCTGATACAGAAGTGAGACCTTTAACCTTGATTAAACAAATGAAGAGCCTGTACTTCAGGTTACACAATAAGTTAAACTTCAGGTGTCATTTGTCAGGGTAGAAAGAGAGGTCATAACCTTAACTACCTCAACGGCTTACAAGCAGCACCGAATCATTGTTTTAGATTGACATGAGTTTATTTTTGGACATTGTCTGTTCATTTTTAATGCCTTTGTTATCACATTACATTAATAATTGCTGAAATGTAACTGAGTCAAATGAATCTTAATAGTGAATCTTCCAAAACACTCGAAACACATTTTAACTACTAATTTTGATGTGTTTTTTGGATAAAAACGTATATTATTATCTGTGTCAAAACACCTAAAAAACACATTGAAATACCTCAACCAGAGGTAACCAACAAGAGCAACCCCCGAAATGACAACCAATCAGGGGACAATGACTCTATCAACACAAACAACTTCCAACAAACTTATGATATGTCAAATTTGATTTCTATATCTGCAAAATTAATTAACAACTGATAATCTCAGCGATGGTCATACTCACTCCATTCCTAGGATAGGCCACCCATCCGAGGTCACCCATCACAGACCGAGAATCCAGAAGGTTCACTGTTAAAGAACAGAAACAGAGAATCTTAAGCACAGATGAACAACTAAACAATTCATCAAAACAAAGTCAGGACACAACTGTAATTCTGACCTCATCCTGTGAGTCTTTCATTCTAATTCTTCATTTTCCATCTAGAAATGCACTCAGGTATTTTACTTGTCACATTTGTGACCAAAGATAAACCCTTTCCCACTTCTGCGACTGCTTTGTAGATTCAATGGCAGTTTTGAGAATTTGCATCACTTAATCACAAACTGAATATTAAAAAATGATCTTTTGACCCGTAGAGATGTTGCTGATTAGGTTTTAATGTGTTCCTCAAGCCCGATCTTAGCAGGTACTGCAACATGATTTCTCTTTAATTTTCTTCTCTGAATTTGTGTGTCTCCTATAGGCTGACAGAATAAGTCTCTAAAAATATCAAGAGTCACCAAGAGTCACTTCACGGCTCTCAGTTGACATAACACTTAGCATGGCCTGGAGTGTTGTGCTAAGTGGCTATCATCTATTTACACTCTATAGTGGAACTGGGCTTTTGTTGAACTTGTTGGACCGAAAACTGCAGCTCAACTCTGTACTTCAACAATGCTCTCAGCTCAAACTGAAGCATTAAAAACCTCTTTTCCTAGTCTCTCGCTCAAAAGCTGTCGAGTGCCATCGCCTGACCACTGCAATCCTCCAAACATGCTTCCATCTCCTTGTGCAGCACTGGTGACAGTGACATCTCTTGAGTTCTGTCATGAGTCCAAATACACAAACATTTGCGTCAAAATTGCATCCCACAAAGACAACTGTGAGCTCACAAAGAGAATTTTGAACTAAATTGGAAGCACTTCACAAGGTGAACATGCCATCAGGCTGCAACCTTTCCTTTGCTGGCTCTGTGTTTTACCACAGAATAAACAATTTGTGATTAAGTGTCCTGCACCATATGCTGCCTGGCCCATATGGGCTTACAAGACACTAGAAAGCAACAACAAGCAGGAAGAGCACATAAAGTAAAAAATTCCTCAACAGCATTTTCACAGACACTGAATGCACTAAATCACATCAGTGAACATATGGTGTGTCTTATTTTAGGCTTGTTGTAGTCTTGCAACAGCTTCAAAAGTCGTCTGGGTTTGTCATGACATGATATTCACAATCATAAATGCGATTCAACATTTGTCAGGTCGGAGTTCAGTTTTTTTATCTTATCTATGCTAACGTTCAGCTTGTTCTGTGTCTGACACATTGTGTACTCAAACAATAAAAGAGAAAGTCCGGCTGGATGTCAAAATCCACTGTCAAGGTTTTCTTCTCCATCGAAGCAGATTGAAGCAGATAAAGAGTTAAACACTTCTTTAGTATCTGTTTCATGCTAGCTGGTCATAGAAATCAAAGGGGTTAAACATCTGGCATTATGAGATGTTCATTTGTAAACTGTACCTTTGTTGCATGCTTCAAAGCACAATATATCTTCACTTATATTTCAAATGAATTTCACAATGATAAAAATATGCTGAATGCTGAATAAAAAAAATCAAGCCAGTCATTATAATCAAATCACTTGCCTGAGAATGAGTGCTTCTCAGAGGCATTCATTTTAGATGCTTATTGCCTCAGTACAGGAGAGTGATCATATGCACATTGTGTTGGTTGAAGGGCATCAGAAAAACAGCATCAAAATGTTGTTAATGATGTTTCGATCTTACTAGGATCTTTAATGTGGAATTGAAACATTGCCATCATTAAAGACATTTTTGTGGCATGCAGTCACATGTGCAGGCTTTACCTTTCATTATATTGCTTCATGATTACCTCTTTAGATTTGTTTATAACCAAATCATCCACAGTGAATGCAGCTGACCAATGTGACCTGCTTAAAAACTAATCAACAACTTCTTCATTCACACTGTAAGCTGTATTTTGCATGCTATCACCTCTAGATTTCTCTAATGAAATATGAGGCGAGCGACAGGTTTCGTATGCTATTTTTCCTGATATGAGGAATACTGTCTATTTAAACTGTAAATTGACATCTCCAGCCCCCAGCAGAGTTTCAAAGGATAAGTGGTTGTAGATGATGGAGGGATAAAGAATTGAATTCATTCAGCAGATACAAGCTACATCCTCTTAATTTGGTCCATTAAGCAGACAAATTATAGGATAAATTGTAACCGAGAAACCAACAAAAAATGGCACCCAACAAACAAAAATATTCTTATTCACCAGCTGCAGTAGTCAGTGTTACCTGTGTGACATCACTGCTCATACCCTAGTTTTTCTTTTTTAAATATACAGTGATGACACAAGAGATGGATGCTATAATAACAAACGTACAGCATCGGCAGCATCAGCAGTCGAGTTTCAGAACAGACTGGCAGGAGACAGATTTTTCTTTTCACATGACCAGAGTCAAGGGACTTTAATGGCTCCAACATTTGGTCTGAACTTTTGGACATTTCAGTTGGAGCCGCATAAAAATAACAGGTGTGAAACCTCTCCAGGACCAAGGTCCAGATCAAACTGCTTGATTTTTCGGAGTTAGTTATGTTGTTGAAAAGTTGGCGGTAGCAGCATCTCGCCCTCAGCTTTTCATCTAACAGCTCACTGTAGCTGCTGATTCTAGTACCACTGCTCTTTTTAATGTTTCCAAATTGATCAGCTGTCAAAAAATGTTGAAAATAACAGTTGTATTTTGTACACACAATTTTGATGAAAGATATTTCATAGTCACCATTTGATTGCTTTAAATGTGAGGCTGTAGCAGTAGGAAGAGCACTACAGATACTGAGCTTCATTGACCAACATCTTGTCTTGTAAAAAGTCAGGTGCAATCTGTAACATCAGTGTTGTCAAGACTATAAAACTGTGGGAAAACAATCTTCACCACAGTCTCCCTAAGTATGTTAATGCAAATTCCAAACATTTTATATGCAAATATTTTTCCTTAAGCGTAATTATTTTTCCATAAAATGGGCATCAAATTATATGCAAAAGACTCTCTTCATAACCGGTGTGCATTTCAAGATTAGTGATGTCAGCTCTTTTCCCACGGAAGTAGCAAATTAAAATTGTGTGTGAATGCTCAGTACAGAGGACTCTGAACTCCACATTATGTTTGTTTGTTTTTTTCTTTTAGCTAAAAAAAAAAAGGATTACAGACCAGCCAGGATGGTAAAAAATTAATATCTTGCTGATTTAACCTTGCAAGACTCCCTGCCTCTGTTTGGAGCTGCTAGTCAGAGCAGTTTCCTAGTTTAACATTAATAAAGAACAAACACTATCAATGTATGCAAGAGCTTTAGTCAATCATTAATTACGCTCATAAATATTATTCATGTTTAAGTCTTCATCCAGATGTTGAGTGCAGTTTCTCCAGTCACATGTCCTATGATAAGCCATGTTATAAAACAGCCGATCCTCATATGAACCCTGCCCCGATGTCAAAAAAAAGGACAGACGTCTGCAGTGAGAAGGTGGAGTGAGTAAAACAAACCATAAAGCAGGAGCTAGACCAGTAACTGAAATGCACTCGCTCTGCAAACACACACACACACACACACACACACATTATACTCTAGTCTTACTGTCTCCACAGCTCTGCAGAGAATAATAAAAGATGTCCTTAGGAGGCGATTAGACAACTAATTAGGCCATAAAGAAGAGATAAGTGATGCTGAACTAGATCATAAGGGATATGTTACCTCTTTCACTCCCTCTTGTGCTCTCTAAGGATCAAACCACCTACAAGTTAGAGCTCAGCAGTGACAATGATCTACAGAACTTATTATTAAAACTCATCACCATTGAATGAATGGGGGGATTTAAAGTCTGGTAGTGACATTACTTCAAGGATACTTCAAGCTTTTCAAATGTGCTGAGGAGTCAGTAGGTTTTCAGCAGGGGTACACTGATAATATTCTCCTTAAAATGTGGGTATTTATTTTCAATCCCATACTTTTCACACTTTTGCAGGTGATGATGCTTTCCTGACCCTCACTGACACTCGTGTCTGAAAGCTTATATTTGCTCCTACTTCTAAAACCAGTGGTTGAAGTATAAAACGTGTCATTTCCACCACACATTTGCTTCTCTGGCCCCTTTTTTTCTTGCGTGTAAAAAGTGATGTTCGATTGTGGCATTTACATGTTAGCGAGGACCGCTCTGGGCTTAATGGCCCTCCGTCTCTCTCACGCACACAGACATGCAGGCAAGCAGGCAGATACACACACACTTCTTTCGCGCCATTTACTACAATTAACCCAAATCCACCATTCTCATTTGATCAAGACCATTACCAACAAAAAGGGGATGTGATGAGTTTTAAACTCCTTATGCACTCACGATCATCCATGTTAGTCAGACATTATTATTAATCAAACACAGTAACAATCTCGAAAACATATGTGAAGCATTTGGCTCTGCATGGAGATGTTCTTAGAAATAGAGCGATTTAAATGAGAATGGATTTAGTTCAGGGGAGGATATTAATCACACTGGCACAGTGTGTAGAGTCTCCTCAATATGATTCATCAGAGGTGGAGCCTCACTGCAGGATAACTCTCTCACCTTTTTTGTTAACATGACTGCGGTGGCATCTGTTCACTTCTTTTCCAGTTGATTCAGGGTTCAAACTTTGTATATAGATTAGACTGAAAGGTAAACTTCAGCTCTGAGAGCAGCCTACTGCCTCATCGGATTATATCTCGTACTGAAACAAAAACTGAGACGGGCAAGTGACCAGGGTCCCCAATGCTTCCTCTCAGATTTCCAAAGTGAGCTGAAAAACGGTCTAATTTGACTATATAATTACAATAAATTAGTCCAATGAGAGAATGGCGGTTACTTTAATTACAGGCTTCATCTACCTCTCCAATTATGCACGCAATGTATGATGATCCATTGCAATGCAAATATGTGGCAAATTAATCTATAATTTGCGTTGAATAGCAGCCTCTGGCTTCGGAAGCTGTTAGGTGTTATGGCTGACAGGTATCTGACAGGCTGACATTATAACTGATGTGTTTTCTTAGGGAGAAGTTTGTGGTTTAGTTGAATTTGACAAAGTTAAAACAGGTTTTTAATGATGAACCGATGCAGAAGACTGGTTTGATGAATAAAGGCGGAGAAGAAAGCATATGAATGTGCTTTTGAGGACTTCTTTCTGTCTCTCTTCCGTCACTGCAGTGGAAACACAAGCTCATGATCCAGTCTGTCATTGATTCACAATTCTCACAGCCTGAAACTTGGCTTCGCTGATTAAATAAAATCAAGTACTACTCCTTCCAAGTTATTTTTTTTTTTAATTACAAATGTACTTTGTCCCATGAAGCACGAACACATGTGGCCAAATCTCCGTGCAGTGGCTGAATTCAGAGCACACTGACACAAAGAGGTGACCTCTGTATTCCAGCTGAACTTTTTTTAAAATATGATGCTCAATGATGCCCTGCAAACAGCTCCGGGGGATGTCCCATGGTCACACTTTTGTGAATCTAAACTTTGACCATATAAATCTGCCATGTGAAGAATGAGCAGGTTGATGAATGTCCTCTCCTTCCCGGATAATGCTGTCTAATAGTTTCAAACAATAGCATTCATCTCCAGCTATTAAAACGCTGCTCAGTCTGTGAACAATAGCCTGGGAACAATATCGGACACATTGTTTCAGATTTGACTCTTTTTCCTTTTCTTCGTTTTCAGAACTCAACTAATTTTAAGTCATGCTAAGTTTAATTAGTTGATTTTTTTTTGTTAGAAATAGTTTGGAGCCCAGTGCATGCATAAGGAAATATTTGCACCGAATTATGAGGGCTACTATGAAACTGTTTATGTCTAACAAGATAAGCAACATTACTGCAAGAGACCACGATCTGAACCCAGTGACTGTCGGGCATGTTAACGGATTCAAAGGTTATAAGGACTCAGTCTGAATTTTTCGACGGAGAATGACTAACAAGACTAGATGTAAGACCATCTTAAAGGAAATCAAGAGAAATATCGCAATGTAGGTTTCCGTATAGAGATTAAAAACAAGAAAACAAACTATGAGGTCAATTAAAACACACTATACAACAAAGTCAAGTCTGGCAAATGCAGTTCAGTTCCGATCGTTCTTTTATTCTAATATGCTTCGAGGTCAGTGTAAACTCAACAGTATGCGCAGGTTGCACGATGCACAGGACAATGTTTAAGATGAAGACAGTAGATTTCGCAGCGCACTGCGCGTCTGTCGGCACCACCAAGTCCTCATTGGACTGTTTATCTGGAAGAACAGATGTAGGCTTCTGTCCAAAGGTCCTTCTTGATGCCGTCTTTTACACTTTCAAAACACACAGTCGTTGCAGACTTTCATCACACGCATATAATAAACATTATCGGCTCCTTTTCGGTCAAACAGCGTTGGCGCCGCACAGTAAAACAGACCGACGGTGTGGAGCTCCAGAGGTACACAGTGGACCTTTAACCGGTCACACTTGTCAGCGCTAACTGGATCCAAATCGTGTACCAAACAGCGGTGTCATTCACCCAGATGTGTCTCAGTGCGTGTTTTACCTTCATTTGCGGGGATGCACCACGCTCCGAGCAATGCCAGACTCCAAACCCACGCCAATGCACCCAACCGAATGCCACAACTCCACCAGCGAGACTGCATGGCGCATCCAAAAAAGACACAACCGGTAGCAGGGAAAGATTTTTCCTAAACAGCTGCAGTTTCGGTCACCATAAAGCTGGGTACTGTAATGAAACCATCTGTATCGTTACGCGTCCGCTCAGAGAGGAAGGAGCTCATACTATGCGGCGTGCACACAGAGACTCTGAGGAGCTGCGTGCGCTCTTGGTTTGGGGAGGCGGGCAGCGCGCCGGGGGGCGGAGTGAAGCGCAAGTCTCTCCAATCACAGAACCTCCACAGGTGAACCCCATTGCTGCGGGACTCGTGTCTCAAACTCAATAGTCGATTAATCCTCACTCGTTACTCTTTCAAATATAACGTCATTGCTGTGTGATGCTGCTTAAGCTTCTCCCTCTGCAGTCAGAGCATTCCTGCACGATGACTGTGTGATGACTTGAGCAGCGCTTGCTTTTCATCAACCTTGTCACCATACGACCAGTAATAATAGAAAATATATAAGTTGCCGATGTCGCTTTTTGACATGGCGCTAATAGGAGGATGGGGATCATAAATTTGAGATTATTTAACTTTTGGCTACAGAATGTCAAAAAAACGAGCATTGATGATCACAGACTGTAGAGGGAGACTAACCAAATTATGAGGCCTCTACTGTGTTTTCATTAGAATCTAATATTTCTTAAGTAGCCTAACTGGAACAAATTTTAAATGATTCCTCCATAACCTGATGAAGTGGCACCTTCATACCAGGACAGGGTGGCCGAGAAGGGCCAAACGCACTTCAAATTAAGACAACACATGCAAATAGACAAAACACATGCAAACTGAGAAAACCTCTTC
>JAQFJB010000011.1:3597439-3610825 GCA_029874875.1 Naso minor | reverse complement strand
TTAATACAAGTCATATAGTGTATAGTGCTTGGGTGTGTGTGTGTTTTGTGTTTGTGCAAAATTTTAGTCATGAGTTGGGGTGAGGGGAGTTGATGGGAAACTGGAGCTGAACAGCTGTCATTACTGGTGAAGCAAGATGTCACACATTTAATCCACCCACCTATTACTTTCTTTATTTGCAATTCAGAGACTCATTTTACATTCATCACTCAACCCTAATTACTCCAAATTTAAGGCCCACCTTCCATCATAAGCCAAAGGCATCATGGCAACTTCTCCTTAATCATTTCACAGACACAATCACTTGTGGTTTTACGCTAGTGCTTGTGTTCTTAAAAAAAAAAAAATCTTGTTTACTTAGTTGCCTCAATTGCAAGAGGCAAGAAAACAAAAATAAACACAATTACCGTCTTTCATTATATTAGATTCACAGCTAGGTTTTTTTAAAAAACAACACAGACTATTTGCAAATTAAAGTAACATAAACGTGATAATACTTCACTACAAAAGGATTATTGGGAAACAACACGAATCTTACATGCCATTATGGGAAGATCTAAGCAGGCAGCTTTTAATCTGGCTAAAAGGAATTAATCAGACATTGAATAAAAATAAAAAATGTATATAATTATAACAATCTGACACAAGCTGAAACATGCTAAAACACTTATTGTGTAACCAGCTGTCATACAGAAAATAAGTAGCAGCTTATTTTCTAAACCTGAGAAATTTTTACAGAAAATAAAAACTTTGTAGGGTAGTCAGTCTTGATCTCTTCGTTTTAAAGGCAATATTTAGTGCCACTGTTTACTGTCAAAAGAGAAGTACTGCTACCTGTTTTTTGTTTACAATGTGATCCTTTTCATAGGGGATTTAATCACCTTTTAAAAATTTCCATATGCTACTTTTGTTATAGCAGGACACTTATCTTATTTATTAAGACAAAACAAGGTTTTATGTAGATTAAGTGCTTGGAAGAGGAAGAGGGCAATGACAGTACATTTAGAATCTGCATTGACTTGTGAGGTTTGAGGCAGGAGCTGGCATAATGAGTGGAAAATTGGGCTTGTTGAGCAGAAGATTGCCTAATCAAATCTTGAATTGTCTAAAACCAACACTCTGGACAGGAAAAGTGACTAAAACAGCCTTACCTCTACAAGAAATTACACTTAACTATTCCAGCTGCTTGAACTATTACTCCCATATAATGTTTTTTTGAAAATTAATGCAATGCATAAAATTACTATTTGATTATAAAAATACACCAATTTAAAATAAGCACAACAGTGATAAATTGCATAAGCCTCCCCACCAAGTACTGCTGAAAAATAATGAACCCATGAAATTTACCTCTGAAGGCAAAATTGCTGAGATGGACGTGTGGTTCACGTCATGCAGAGAGCTTCCTGACTACAACAGACTACAATTTGCCACAGCCTTGGATTTCACTGTGGTCTTATATCCAGGATTGTCTGTCATTTCCACAAGGGATCCATATTTTTTCAGTACCTTGCAAAATTGATTCACTGCGCCATTGTATAGCAAAAATGTGCGAATAATTAAGGCTACTGTAGCCAGGTCAAGGGGTATCTCTTTCAACAGACTCACTTTTTTACATTGCTTTTGAAACTTTTTTGTAGCTTTATATTATAACTGAGCTTTTACGCCTTGCAGTTCTATTATTTCAGTCTTCCTTACACTGGCAGAAATAAGGAGGACATCCAGCTCAGCACTTCACCCATCAGGTTAAACCGCACTTTTGATTTGATTGAGTGACATGAAAATATTAAGCCTGTTCTCAACCAAAATGGGAAAGGAAACCACAGATTTTTGCAAGTGAGTAGGCCTCCATCACTGCCTGATCTTTTTTTGAGCAGCATGAAAAAAAGCATTTGCTCTATCTTCGTAGCTGTGGGGGAAACGGCGGTACAATGCCAGGAGGACACATATATTGCACTGATGTCGCTGCCTGATGCCCGCAGACACAGATGGTTTTGTGACTGTATGCTGCCTGCCAGGAGAGAGCAGTTACAGCTGGTAGAAACTGCAGAGGCTCTCTAATAACAGCTTGTCTATGGGCACACTGGAAGCTCACAGCCAATCACTGAAAAATTAAGCCTGTTGTGCTCAAAAAGTCATTAAGTAACAGGTCATTACCTTTACTTTTACATCTTTTGGCAGTCAGCTGCTTTACATTTAAAAAACTGTCCTGTCAACACATAATAGTTGGGATCAACATGTCAAATTTAAGCTTACAGAAACATCCAGCAGTCTCTTCTTTTTCTTTTGCTTTGATAGCTGGTTTATCATCCATGCAGAGGATTCCTGAAGGTCAACATGGTAATATTTCTCCTGTTTCAGATGTTGTCAATTTGCCATATGCCGTAACACATTACAATCCCCATATTTTATGTTAAATGCAGCTACTTGGAATGCAAAACAAATTTTTACTTAAAAAGCTGACATTATGACGCTATCTCGTCTCATCAGGCCTCATCATTTACCTGCCAGGGGAGCAAAGGCACAGCTGGCGGCACTGCAGTGGTGCTGGGAGAACAGCTTGCAGCCAGACATATAGGACAGCAATGAAAAGAGACATAAAAAGACCTTATGGCTTTATGTTTCTTTCATGGGCTGGGAGACACAGTGGCCAAACTGCTGACATCACTCATGTCAGTCAAAACATTCATTTGCGATGAGATCAATTTTTCAGGGGAGTCCTGGTAAATACAAAAGCAATTATTCAACATTGTAGCAACTAAGCCGTTAGCAATAAGGTATCAAAGACATGAACTGACCCCATTTACAAGAACAACAAATGAGAGCTCAGTGACTTACACATGTTTTGCAAAGGTAGCTGAGAGGACTTCCCTCGATGTGAAGTGCAGATTTAATCTCTTTGCACAATTGTTAGCAGTATTAGACATGCACAGGGACTTCAATTGTAAATAAAAGAATAAAGATTCAGAGCTATCGGAGTCCACATTTCTCTCTCAGCTCATTTCAATCCCCTCGATGTAACCTCTGCAGGGATCTGTGCTCGCTATCTGACTAATGCTGGTAAGAAAGAGATGCCTGATGAGCTCGCCTTCCAATTTACCATGCATTATTTTCCTAATAAACAACAAAACAGCAAGGAAACAAGCAGAACACAGACAGGGTGATTATTATTTTATGCGTGTCTGTTTCAGTTTGTGTGTGTACCTCCTGCACAGCAGTTTTGAAAATGGACTGGATGGACCTACTCTAATTCAGGGTTCATGTTGGATTGGAGTGGAGTGTCTCCGAGCTTACATTGGACTGATGACAAATAAACACTCAAAGCTTGTCAGACTCTATTATAGACCCTTAATGTGTTATGCAATGGAAAATTTCATTTGGTACTAGCTTCCCACATTTTGACAAGAGCAGAAAAGAGGAGGATTAAAAGCCTTATTGACGATTCTCGACGCGTTCCAGCTTGGACTTTCTGATGTGGTCTTTTGTGACATATGTGCTCTGCACTGCAACTACGAAATGCTATCACGGAAATAGTCATTAATGCAAAAGCCAGTCTTCCATGCTGCTCCTCTTCCACAAAGGACCGTTGGATGGGTCAGGCATCTTTAATCAATATCATAACCAAAGGCAATCAATGTTGTCTATAACAATAATCCATCGTCATTGTCTGCATGGTTTTTAGAAGTTGGGGACCCAAGCACAGACGCCATTCTGTCTATCAGGAAGTTTAGAGCAGCATAATAGTGGATAGTGGTTTTGGATGTTTATTGCTGTCCATTGTAAATGAAACAAACTCAAACTGACTCCCTTTCAAGCCTTCAAAGGATGAGTATTTAATCACAAGAGATACATTTAGTAATCTCCAAGTCTAAAAGGTGCAGTCCTAAATGACTGGTTGACTTGCAGTCTGGCCAGAATATCGATACTTGTTTTGAAGAGTTTTATTAATAGCTTGTTGAGCTTGTTAGTGCCTCTTACCCTCGCCCTCTTTCTCCAGCACACACTCACATAAAAGATAGTGGTGGTGATCACAGTTTGGTAGAACATCTGGAGCACCCTGTTGCAGATGTTGAAGCTTTTGAGCCTTTGCAGGAAGTAGAGCCAGCTCTGGCCCTTCTTGTGATGGAACTCTGTGTTTTATAATCTAGTATTCACAGGAGGGAACCATCTCAGCATCCCTCCCCTAGATACAAAGTTTAGAGGAGGCTAAGGCTGCATCCCGACCAAATCAGATAATTCTGCAAACATGTAGGCGTTCTCATTTTTCTGAATGCGGCTCGTCCGTTTTGACTTTCAAGCCACAGCAGCTTCCTGGAGAAAAACAAACAACCAAACAAACAGAAATGCAGCCGTCTGGGCACAAAAATGTTGACATCGGCTCAACCTTAGGAGAAACGCAGCTCTACGTCACGCTGGTGCAGCGAATCACATAAGAAAGCTGTCTTGCAACAAACGGCCGCCAGCCTTGGATTGTGGGAGGAATAGAGTACACGACTTGAGATCACACAGTGTGTCCTGTAAGTGACACTCCCACCACTGGGCAACCCTGTGGCGTTTTGCCGGATCACCTGATTTGGTCTGAATACAGCCTGAATCCACAACCAGCTCCTTCATCTTGCTAATGATTGGCTGCAGCTGGCTCAGTCTGCAACACCAGGTCTTCTCCTGTCATTCAGTGATATCCCCACAGTGGTCGGACCATCTGAGATCCTCCACAGGCTCCAGAACTTCGAGTTTAGTCAGAGGTGTAAATCTGTTTTTCAGAGGCTGGGTTCTGTTTTATTAATTGGTTTATTCAGGTACATGGGTAAAACATCTGAATGTATTGTTGTGAGCTAAAAACACTGGCAAAATGTAGATATTTTGGATCTATTACAAGGAATATGTGTGAGGAATATGATAACAAAATAAATCGTTTAAAACTCAATTTAATGCAAAAAATGAGGCAAAATAGAACACTTTAAACCTCTAAGCCACGCCCACCTCTGGTTTAAACCTGAACGCAGGCATTAAAACACAACACAACACAACATACTATTCCATTCAATTATAGAGGACCCACCATATTTTTATCATGTATTGAAACAATCACTTTCATGGCCTTTAATGGACCCGTAGCTAATTAAATAGGTTATGCGTTCATGTTCAGTGTAGTCCCATTCATTATCCAGACAGGTATACACACACCCTGACCCAGTCGACATTTTATTGGATTATAAAATACTGCATTACATGAGTGCAGTCTGTAAATCTAACTAAGTAAATCAGGCAGATTTAATTTCTGTGTGTTTGCTCTCTCTCTCCTCTTTCATATAAAGCATACACACCAACGAACATGAGGAGAGAGAAATTAAGACTTCAAAGGAGAAAATGCAGGCAGAGAGAGAAAACCCCCTCTGCGTTATAATAACCCCCCGGTGGTTGCCACATCTAGTTAGTTGTGCCACTGTGACAGCTTTGTTATGTGTTTGTGTGTTTGCTTGTAGGTGTTTGTTTATGTGTTTTGCATTTATGTTATAGTATATTTCACTGTCTGATTAGCTGTAAGGTACAAACAATGTATAATTGTCTGCACATGCTTTGTTTTTGTGCATATATACCCACCTGCATGTGTGCATTAATGTCAGTGCCTGCACCTTTTTGTTTATGGATACATTTACAGCTGCATAATTTTGCATATGCGTATTTGTATATGTCTGACAGCCACGTGTTGTTTATCCTGGTGATGCAGCTCTCTCCAGTTGGGAGCAATGAGATTCTTTTCTTTTTTCCAGAGGATCACAGACAGGGCCTATCCCTAATAGGACACATTTTCATCTCCATAATCCATACATTCCTAAAGGGAGGAGAGGGAGAGAGACAGTTGAGTGTCAGAGACAGCAAGAGAGGCAGATGAAAAGAGGAGAATGAAGAGAAGGAGTACGATTGAGAAAGAAAATGAGAGACAGTGAAAATGAGCGATGTAATGAAGATGATGGGAGGAGGACGAGATGACATGGATTAGATAAAGTGAGGAAGTGAAATTAGAAGCCAAAAAGAAACAAATTGGGTGGTAAAGGAGAGAAGAGGGGATAAGTGGGTGAATGTATATATATATATATAAAAAAAAGGAACCTAGCTGTGGGGTCAGAAAAGAAAAAAAAAGATGTCGTAAAAAATAGAACAGAACATGGTTGGGGATGGGGGTGTGTAGAGCAAGGAGAGAGAAAAAAGAAACAGATTTCATTTTCTCATTTCAAGAGAGAGAAGCGATAAAGGAATTAAACAGTGAAGTGGTACAACAGAGACGGGGGGAAAAAAAGTCACTTAGTTTGGTGACAGTTTTATTAAGGGTGAAGACACTGTGTTTACGTCCTCCTCACTCTGCCAATAGAGATATGCACACACACACACACACACACACACACACACACTGCTAGACAGGGAATAGCGTTGCACAGGAAGTGTGATGTCAGTTGACCCCAATATAAACAAAGAGCCACCAGAGTCTCTCTCACACACACACACAAACACACACACACACACACACACATACACACACACACACACACACAAATACTGCAAATGCAGACACACATACCCCTGGGGCACTTGACAGAGCCGTGCTTCAAATTGCAAACAGCCTGATACAGGAAACATCTAATTACGATTAGCGTGTAACGACACACGCATACATTAATACACAGTCAGTGACACATGCGAACTGCATAGTGGCACAGAGAAAGAGGTATTTCTGATGACTGAGTCATCACTTGAAATGCTACATGAAGTTTTCTCAGAGGGGGTGTCAACCTACTTCTACACAGTTATCATGGAAAAAACAACTGAAAACAGAGAAAAAGAGATGAGATAAGAAGAAGACAGAGGAAACCGAGCAGACAATGCAGCAGGTAGAAACCTCAACCTGTCAGAGGACTTCTAAACCATCACTTTATAGCTGTAGGGCATAAAATGAGAGTTATGTGACTATTCAAAGGAATTGTGCAGTGATATGGAGAAGTAATGGAATATATATTGTTTCTATAGCTTGATAGCTTCGTCAGGTCTTTTTTTTTTTTTTTAATGCCTATCAGTTCACCAAAAGCAGTCATAAATTATCTAATTTCTTAGATAAAAATTAAAATATGCATAGTCCTCGGAGTGGTGGATGCTCAGAAATCTGAGCCTACCACTGCCAGAACAAATTCTTGCTGCTTATTGACAGAAGTGATACTTTGGTGAAAATAGCTCTTTTGTCTCTTGGCTATAGTTGTTATTGTTGTTTGCTGTAGTTACTACTTCTTTGTTGCCTGTCTACAATGAATCAGTGAAAAATGCACATGCCAGCCCATGAGAGGTAAAGCCTAATCTAGATTTGGATTCCAGCATATGTGAAAATGAAAGTGTAGAAAATTAGGCCATGTTCAGATGAGAGCAGCCCTACTAAAACAGAAAAGTCTGTCTTTTGCATCTTTAAAAAAAATCTGCATTAACATGAAGAACCAAAAGCGCTGTAGTATGCATGCCAGGCTGGTAGTCAGCGGTGCAACTTTGTAATGACATATAATCGGCTGCTTAAAGTTGTTTACTTCCTGTTGCTGCTAAATCCTAAGTCCACAAATTAAAGGAAATCAACCACATTTTGACTTCTAAAATTATGATATGAACACTGGAATTTGCGTCAATAGATTGTCGTCATACTCAACTTGCTTTGGGTGCACTGTGGAGTGTTTAATCAGAGTTTGGTGGTGGCTATTGCAGAATGCATTGACTTGGGATAACATTACCATTGACGTAGTCACCGCTGTCACAGACTTTGCGGTTTGCCAGTTTAGAGCACCAGCACACTGCTGTCATGTAAAAGAAGGCCGAGCTGCAGCTTAAGTGTATTGTTTGATTTAAAAACATGCGCCGTCTAAGCAGGGTCTTAGAGATGTCCGGCTCAGATACTCAAAATCATATCAAGGTTTGTTTCACATGTGGATGTCAAATACAGATCAAAATTAAATCCCTTCATTGTACTCTTCTGTATTTTGTCCACTGTAGCCCGCTGCTTTTGTAGCACTGATCCCTTTTATAAGTGTGTGAGGGTAAAAAAAAAATTGATTGCACTGGTGACTCTGTTCCATTCCCTGTGGTAGGGAAATGCACTCTTTTGCAAAGATCTGACGCTTATTGTCATTAGCATAGAGCAGTGTAGGAAACACTCAAGTAGTAGCGTCTCGTTTTGGTGGCACTGACTGTCCTTTTTGCCTAATAAACTGACGGATGTTTGGTTTTTTAGGGTTGCATGCATGCAACAGTAATAGTAACTCAAAACTAAACAAATATGTTGTCTGGTTACGGTGTTCTCTGCATGCTAGCATCTTACTCTCTCACTTAATCTTTCATTCATTTCCAGTGGTGAGTAAATTACTGAAGATCCATGCACAAGTGAAGGTGAACTCACTCCATTAAAAAAAGACTCAAATAAAAGTGAGATATGTTACAGAAAACCTTACTCAAATAAAAGTAATAGAGTGGTTTAAAAGTTTATATCAATTTTTAATTAATTATCATTAATTCATAATATTTAATTAAGAAAGCCCAATAGACACTGTGTCATTATTGTCGCATCAAATATTAATGTTCCACATTAAAATTAAACATAACTATCGTATCTAGCTAACTTTATTTTCACTTACAGTATGAGCAGCTTATTTTGACCCTGTAAGCCTTTTATTTTTTTAATATGCCTGTAGAGGAAGAGTTTTAAAAAGCAGACAACTCTGTTTTGAGAGGCACAAAGAAGTACTTCTACATGTTGGCTCACTATTTTATTATTAGGTTTTAGTATAAAAAGTGTGGATAGATGATTCCTTTATTATTCTGTTCTATTATTTCTGCAGTGTGTTTCTCAACAGAAACTTGTTCAGTGGGGTTGATGCCGTCCTCACCTGTCCTTAATAGAACATCCTCTTACTAAATCACAATAAAGGGAAGCCCTATACGTACCAGCTTTGTGTTTGCCAGCAGCTTTTTTTCCTGTCTAAGTGTGAATGCAGTGGTGCAAATTAAACTGCCTGAGGTTTTCCTCCTTTGCATAGCATATCACATTAAAGCTGTTTCCTCTCTGTTAAGTGCAAGACATGCCCTGCTGGGGTGAGCCCCTGTAGCAGAGTTTGGAGGGCAGCCAGCTATTTTACAGCCCATGTAATTACTGTAAGTCACATTTCCAGTGCATTTCTTACTGATCATAGAAGGTGAAATATATTTAAAAATATAAAATACAAAAGGGGTTGACAAGTTTTATCTCAAACAAAGAGGATTTCCATAAATTGCCTAATTGTCGTACATATGTCATCAGCAGCTCTGTATTATTTTCACTTACTAGCCCATTTTTTAAAAAAGCCCTCACCAAAGCCCTCCATTATGTGCCATTATTGATCCTTAAAGGGACAGTGTCTCCAGCTATTGATTTTAAATGGGCACACTGGTAATCAGAAGATCCTCTACAGTTTCAGTTGAGTGCAAAACTGAGGGTTTGAAGTAAACAATGGAAGAAACAGCACTTCTAAAATGACACTAGGGGGTTGGGGTCAAGTGAAGGTTGGAGTATATTTGTGACCTTAGGTGCCCCCTGTCTCTCCATGTGACCCTTCAAATAATTTATCATCCCCAACAGGCGACCTCTCTGCACTGTACTGTACATCTAATTTCTGTTGATTTATTGAGTGTATGACCTCAGTTTACCTCAGTTTATACTGAGGTATGAGGTACTTTTTTTTCCTTTTACTTTCTTTCTTCTTTTTTTTTAAATCCAGACATTAATCATCCTTATGGCATGTACTGTCAACTCATTTTAAGACAGCATTCTTCAAAGATTATTTAATTGCCTTGTAGGCTGATTGATGACAGTGATTCTCTTTCACTGTGCTGGATCAGGATTCAGAAAAAGCCATCTTACAGTCTGAAAAGTGCTTTACAGACTATTACATGTAACCTACACTGTAATATGAGAGAGAAGCGCTCTGCTTATGCTTTATTGTGTCTCAGACACACATTTTATCTGTAATAGAAGGAAATAGAAATGTTCAAATGCAGACTGAGGCAATATTTACATATTACTGTACCACATAAGTGCCAATTTTGTGCATACTTTATGCATGCATTCAGAATACATGACAAAACAGTTAATACATAGGGAAAAAATGCATACATTTACACAAATGAAATGAAAAAGAGAGGGAGTAAGAAGAAAACTGAAATATGAACCAGAATCAATCAGGAAGCTTTTTTAAACCAACAAATGTTGGTGAACTGAGAAACACAAAATAAATGAATAATATGATGTAATGAGGAAAACGCAACAGCTATCTAAGTTAGACTGCACATTAAGTAAATGCTATTTTCCTGCAGAGACAGTGCGCAATGATGGTCTGAGCAAGTCTGAATCTCTGAACGCAAACACTCTGTACATCATTCCCAAGTTGAGAACACTTAAAGCTCAGAGAGGCCATTTCACAGGTAACAACTACAGTATTTCAGATACTGTGGAACTTTATTCAATTGTGAGATTATGTTCAGGAGCATTGACTATCTCAGAAATTGTGGAAGGTTGGGGGCAAAGCTTGAACTACCAAACTAAAGCTAATTAAAAAGGTCTAGCATTGACTATGAAGATGCTGTATGTTTTCACTTGTTGAAAATGTATAACAACAAAATTGCGTGTGCAGTGCAACCAGAAAAGCGGTGATCATGATTCACATGCATGTCAGGTTCGTATCAGGCCTCGCAACCCCGACTGCAACAGCCATGCCAGTTCTTGTCATGGAAAAATAAAAATCAAATCACTTTGTTTGAGGACACTTTTTGTTCTGCAATGGAGACAGCAGAACTCACGCCACACCCGCTATTTTTATTTATTTTTTAATTTATTTTTTACATTTGTTCAGTCAATGATCCCAGCAACATGTTGATAGGTATGTAGGCACACTGTTTGCATGCCAGGCAAACAAAAATAGGAACCTTAACCTGGTAGGGTGCAGGTGAAAAATCAAAGTCCAGCAGAGGTAGGATCAGGTCCCAGGAAAGAAGAATCCTGGAATGCTGAACTCCCTGCAAAAGACCATTGAAGAAATGACTTGGGGGAAGAGGGCCAGTATATATGCCAACGAGGCAGTCAGAGAGGATGGGAAGCAGGTGCGCAGGTGGGAAGAGCAGGTCAGATGGAGAAAATGGTGGGAAAGGGGTTATACCAGGGCAGCAGAGAGTAGCTGGGTCAGAAAGAGAATTAAACAGACCAGCAATGGCCAAAGGGAGCACTGAGAGAATTCCTGGTGGGCTGGCAAACTGATTGGCCTGGAGTCTCAGGCTAATGTTAATAACACAAAATGGGCTACTGTAGACCATCAGCCCCCTCCTGCCTGCTTTTAACCTGATCATATGATCTCTGTCGGTCATCACACACGTCTACACCTCATTTCCATTGTGGTTTTTCTAAGAATTAGTAAGTATGGATTTGGAACAAAGCTTCTGTACTGCTCAACAAAACCCAGTATGTATTCTTTTGAACAAGTGTGTCCTCTTCAAGTTTCATCTGGGAGTGTTGTATTCAGAGAAGTCAAATTTCTATTAGCAATCTCTCTTTTTCATAGAAAGCTTTTTTCGCACACTTTGTTTTCCAGCACACTGGCACGAGTATATGGAAGCAGTTGCCAAGATAGTTAGCCTTGTTCCAACTCTATTTGTGGTCACCTTGTGCTGCCCTGCACTCGCACCACTTCCAAGGGTGGTTGCTATGAGTGTGTACGTATGTTTGTGTGTGTTCCAGTGTAGTGTGTCATTGTCACTACAGTATTCTATTTTTTTCCTGTGATCAGCTCCCATGGGAGTGCGCAAACACCTACCTGTCCTCCACACGCGCGCACACACACACACACACACACACACACACACACACACGCACACACACACACAATTTGAAATTATCTCTCTCTGCTTCATGTGGTTTTACAGGTTGAATGTTCGTAGCAACCAAACCGTCAGAGTAAATTTTTGGTATGTCACATTTTTGCAAACCACAAACATGTCGATCACTGTGTCCTGGTTTAGCTCCGCCCACGACAAACGTGATGGGAGCACCCAGACTTTTCTCCTGTGCTGACACTGTGGAGAAAAGGCTGCTTGTGCAAGACTAGAAAAATTGTAATCTGAAAAGTAACTAGTAGTCAGATAAATGTAGTGGAGTAAAAGTACACACTAGAATACAATAGAAACACTCACATAAAGTAAAAGTATCTGGACAGCGTACTTGAGTACCACGGCTGGTCTTAAAGTGATTTTTTCACAAGATTCAATACATAGTGTAACATGTAGCTGTCAGTGTGTCCAGTAAATATTCCAGTCGACTCACTAAGGTCACATTCCTCTGTGACGACGGGGAGGTGTTTGAAATTTTCCTCCCCATTCACTTGAACTCAGAAGCTACAAGCTAAAATATAATGTGACTTAAAATTAAAAGAAAAAAAAAACCACACCACGATATTTATACATAAAAGAATCTACAAGTCACATTCTGTTTGTTATTTCCGTGCATAGTTTTTGTGTAAAAATTTTTCAAACAAAAGTAGATCCGGTCTTTCAGGCAGAAGTCTTTTGAGATCGATGCATACCAGCTGTTCTCGGGAAACTCAGCAGTTCTTGAGCGAATTTACGTATTTTGCACATCTTTGAGAATCACAACACAAGCGATCATGGCTGAAACATATTTTTCGGTGATTATGTGAGTGATTTTGAACTTGAGTATGAATCCTAAAACACTGAATCGTATTTATTTGAACCTGTCTATGGAGAGATCTGCTTGGCTGTGCATCCCAGCTGCACATAGAGCCAGCTGTGCTGGGGACGTTCTTTCAGATGGCCAGTGTCGCAGCCGCTAAAAGAGGTGTTTGGATTTGCTTTTGGTGAAAGCTTTTGGGGTTTAGTGTATGAAATTGTTTGTTGTTTCATATTGTATATCGTTGTTCTTGAGATTGTGAATAGATTTTTTTGACTAGGGGGACACTAAATGTCAGGCGCTGGGGAGGAGGTTGAAAAAAAAATTGACCACTGTTTAATTGGTTTTTCATTTCATAAATTGCTTTTTTGTTTCATGTATTTAATTATTCTAATTTACAGTCAAGTTTGGAACATTTTTGTCGTTGGTAAATAAACGAAGGCCTGCCTTCGCCTTCAGAGCCCGCGGCTTATGGTGGAAAAGCAGACAGACCAATGAAAAGCCCAAAGGTCCCCGTGGCAACCTGAGTCATGAGTAAGTAACTCACACAATTCCTGAACAGTAGAACTGCTGTAGAATAACAGAAAGAGGAGCGCGTCTTCCGTGTCATGTGACACTTCCATGAGGGGAAATATAGGACAAAATTAAGA
>JAQFJB010000011.1:3583601-3595094 GCA_029874875.1 Naso minor | reverse complement strand
ATGTTGTCTTCCAGAGTCCATGATCAGAGCTATGTCCATAGCAACGGTCTGTTATCTGTAGCAGCAATCTGCTATCCAGAAAAAAAAACAGCCTGTAGAATGTTGTAATTGACCAATCAGAATTGAGTATTCAACAAGTCATGTAATAATAGCTGATTGAGGGGTTATTAAGCTGATTGTGCTGGTGAGAAGCTAGCACGCAAGAAAACGTGCCTGAACCATTCCTGTTCATCACTGCTGTTGTATAATGTCTATGAAGCTCAGTGATCCCTTGTATTTAGTGCATCACCTGTTATCAAAATGAAAGGACCTAGAGCTACATCACCAACATATGCCATAAATAGGTCATGCCAGCATGCATTTCTTACACTGTATGACATTTTGATGATTTGTAGTTTTCTCCGTACAAACAGGGGAAGGCTGTTTATCAGAAAAAAAAAAAAAAGTATGTATCCTGTGTACACTCAGAGACTCGCTGGCAAGCAAGCAAGGAGAAAGAGAGCCAGGGGTAGAGAGAGTTGTGTGGTAATTATAGATCAAGAGGATGGTAATTCTACTGAGTCTCTATCCCTATAGGGTGGGGGGTGAGAGAGAAAGAGAGAGAGAGAGAAGGAGGAAAGACAGAGGGAGAGAGAAACAATCAGAAGAGAAAGAAGAGAGAGTCAAGAAGGGAAACAGGAAGGAAAACGGAAAGGAGGGTGAAGCAGACAAGAAAAGGATTGGGGGGAGAAAAAGAGTGGGAGAAAAGTGGAAGTTGGAGAAAAACGAGAGAGACGGGGGGGCGCATAAAGAAGCAAAAAGGCAGGATTTCAAATGGGAACAGTCATTTGATGAAGTATATTATTTAGTGATATCTAACACCTCTTTTTTGACATTAGCACACAATAATATAACAAAAATGTATTTAAAAAAACAAAACAAAACGGATTAATATGTCTTTATGACTACTTTTCCATTGCACATATCACATTTGTGCAAGCAGAGACACAGGGAAGACAACCATTTGGATTTGCAGTTCTATAAACTTACAGGAAGTTGATGCAGGCGTCAAAACCAAAAAAGACTATCCAAGGTATCTAAAGATATCTAAAGAGGTGCTGGAAAGAATAGCAAACAAAGTTCAAGAGAGCAAATATCCAAAATGACTTTTGAAATGGAACATGGAGAAAAGGCCAGAGAACTGACACACAAAACATGAAGACAAACTGAAAGAGACAGAAGAAAACAAATACTAAGGCAGGGAGGATAACATGGTACAGGTGAAGCCAATTATCAACCAAAAAAGGCAGAAAAAAACACAAGAACAGGCTAGACAAAACGTGACATACTAGAGCTTAGCCAAGCAAATGTTTGGGATGGGAGTAATCTCTGACTGACTCACAGTCATGGCAAGAGCTTTGCAAAATAAAAGGCTGCGAGACAAATGTTGAGGTGGACTTTTTGCTGTTGGTTTAGCTAGAAATATTAGCTGATTCATCGCCAGATCACATAAAACACACATTTCTACACAATATTGCTTTAACACCTTTTTAATTTGTTGTTTTACTCCTTAATTTAATTAAAATTACATCATGGCAAAACCTTTTCATCCTCAGAATGCCTAAAAACACAAACTTCAGCAGTGCAATGCATCTAAATGAATTTCCTAAATTGAACTATTTTGCAGCCTGATGACTCACTGCTTTCAGGCAATGGTTCTACATTGTTATACTGAATGCTGCCAGTTTCACTGTTTCTCTGACTTTTGGTAACAGGAGGTTAAGACCCTGCTGGTGTCGGTTGACTGACTGAGATTAGTCTTCTGACCTACAGAAGAGGTCCTTGCATAAAAATCTTATTTGAGCTTCATGACCACGTTGGACTTGTGCTTTCCTTTGTACAAGAAAGACGACGAAAGAATAAAGAAAGGGAACATCATGACCGTGAGATCAGATCCATCATGATAGCTTTAAACTAGACAAATATGAATTGGAGGCAGAAAGATAAAATGACACAGAGGCAGTAAAAAGTAAAAATTCACAGGGACAGAGGTATATTATGGAAGACCGAAGAACAAGAGAGGTGAGTGACAGTGAGACAGATGTTCGAGGCAAGAGAAAGAAAAAGAGGTATAAGAGATGAGAGAGGAAAAGAGAAAAGCACAATAAAAGCAATACAGAGGAAGAGGAACAGAAAGAGAAATATCCGTCCTCTCTTGTTTCTCTAAGCTGAGATATCTCAATATTGACTCAGCTAGCTGCACACAGTACAGTCTCCTTGGTTGGAGTCAGGAGGATACACTCACAGCCTGCATCCACACTTAAAAGCTCCAACACCTCATTGATGTTTCTATCCCCTCAAGGATCGGCATCAGGACAAAGCTTTAAGTCCTGCTCTTCTTCAAACTGAATATCAAAAGTTTTTCTTATGTGGTCTGAATATGAATATTAGATCAGATATCAGTTCTTTACCTCTCCCTTCACGGAGGCATCCAAAGTCACAGAAAGATAGGTGTCATTTTTTTCATCCTTTAACTCTAAGTTACAATAGTCTGACTTTTTGCACTTTGGAGTTGGAGGATGAACTAATATATTAAAACTTGCAAGTTTATTCTCAAATTTAAACAATGGATGCTGAAGTATCTCCTCTGAGTTGTACCTTTGATGTATATTTAGAAATATTTTACAAAAGTTTTGTTAAACTGTGTGCATATACTATACTACGACTAAATACTAAACTATACATCTCATGTTTTTGTTGAAGTGCTTCTGGCAAAGAAAAAGACCACAATAATTTTTAATCGTCTGAGGATCCTTAAGGATAACAAGCAAAGTTAAAGCTGGAGCTCATGTTTATAATAATGCCTCTGATAAACAGTGCTATGGAGCTGATGATTTTATCTTCATGATAGCTAAGGCAGCTGAGAAAATCTGACTCCTTTCTTTCTGTCCTGCACTCATTGCATTTGTATTCATACAGTTAAACTCTAACTTTGAGAGGGATGAACTAAAACATGGAATTTGTCGTCAATAATTTTTGTCTCCATGACGCAAATACATGAGTGATGGCATTTTTGTCACAGTGAACTTTGTGTAAACCTAGTAGCATCAATCAAACACATGTTAATTTGGTGGCACCAGCAGACAATTTCCTTCAAGTTTCTTCGAACTCCCCTGACTTCTCCCCTTTGACTGGTCAATGCATCACCTTTAATCCAATGGCTTCATTAAATGATAAAGAATGGCTTTAATGAGCACCCCTGTACATTCACAAAGGGGTGAGGAAGAAGTAAAGTAAGGGGGGATCTAAAGAAACAAGTGCAGGAGAAGACGAATAGCAAAAGAAAGATGGGGAAAGTGTGAAAAGGGGGTTGGAGGGAGAGAAAGAGATGAAAGATGAGAGAGACAGTTGTCATTATTATAGTATTTTCGAGAATCGTTAACTAAAGCAAACTATAGTGGTATGGAAGTCGCGTGCAATCCATTAAAATGTATTATAGTTAAGAATTTGCTAAAAGGTAGCCACTTGTAGTTTAAGGATTACATGTTCCATATCAAAATATTTTTACTTTCAGTCAGAAAACTGTCTTTGAACTCAGTGGCTCCAGTTTAATTTGTGTCTGAGCATCACACTCATAAAGGTCTGCAAATGTCAATCCACGCTTGATGTCCCCACAGCCAGACCATGAAATACCCCAATAGTCTGGATCTAGAGTGATAACACACTCATTAATATAAATCCAATTCCCATTGTCAATACTAATTAGTAAAGTTTGACAGAACTGTTACAGGGTGCAGAGCTTCAAACTTGAACAAGGAAAATTATTTGTGTGGTTCAGAGTTAGCTGAAATTTGAGATATGCATTTGTATCATATCTATGTATCTATATATCTACATCTATCTATCGACAAATACATGTGTGGCACTGGAATAAAGAAATGCTTGATTAACACGTTTACAGTGACAGCCTTATTTTTAAAACAAATTTGCTGTGCTACAAGCCAGGGGTTATCTCAGTCACCATGTTATCTGAGTTTGCAGCACATTGAGACACCTTTCACTAATTCACCTTTCACCAGGTAAACACCAGGTACACATGCTGGTATTACAGGAAGAGGCTGGGGTCAAAGTTGGTCATCTCTCTCTATATAAAGCAAGGAATCTCTGTCTTTTTGTCTCTTGCATATTTCGAGAACCGTGCATCCGATCTACCTCTGGCAAGTAGATTGCTGAGGAAATGAGAAAGTGCAATGTCCGTGTGTGAGGTTGTTTAGATGAGCGGCTGTCATGCAAACAACCACTATGCCACTCTGCTATTGCAACCCACACTGTGGCTAAAGGTGAGATTGCAGCCGTACCTTTTACTGTTAATGACTTGAAAATGTATTTATATTAAGTCATCAGAGAGCCACAACCTGATTAAGTTGTAAGCGGCAATATGGTAGGTCAAGCAATCAGTTTATTCCAAACAGGCATGTTTTGAATGGGCACGGCACTAATATGATCAACTTACGTTCAATTAATATCACACATTAAAGTTCACAGATTAATCGTGAATAAATCTGTCAACATTACGCATAAATATCAAAGGTCTTTCTATGAGGCTCACATTCATGCTACCGTAGAGCTGGAAAAGAAAACTACAAAAATCTCAAGAAAGCATCTTGAGCTTATCTTTTGTGAGATGAACAACTGAAAATTCTGAGCAAAACATGCTGGTAAGAACATGGTGTTGTCATGACTAATGAGTAATGGGAAATATAGACCAAAAGCCTTCTATTTATGAGGTTTAGCAGGAGAAAAAGAGTAAATGTGGGAAGCCATTGAGGGATCATTCCCTTGTCATTCCACTGGCAATTTGTTAGGGTCCATGCATGAGGTGCAGCTCTTAATGTATCCTACAGGGGGGCCACACTGTTACCTCCTCAGGCAAACAGTAGGGTTAGCAGCCCATAAGGAGTTCATATATGGAACGTTTGGTAAATTGAGAGGAAAGTGAACCAGGTAGCTCTAGCTGGAGTCCTTCAGGGAGTTGTGATATAATTGCAGAAAAAAAACTCATGGAGCTCTTTCTCTTGGCTCCTTAGAAATTTATGAAGGACACCAGAGGCAGTTCCATCTCTGACGATAAACTGAATGACAGACAACAGGAAGGGGCTCAAGGCAAACACATCTGTCTAGAATTTCCCCTCTTGTCTCAGTCAGGTATGGATTGGTCTAAGGATGTATTTAATCTTTTTTGAAGAGTCAAAGTTGGATTTGGTATTTACAGGGACACTCTGTTGGGTTTTGCTCTTTTGGCAGGGGTTTGCAGCAAGCCAGTACAAAGTAACAATAGTGTCACCTGCATCAAACATAAAAATAATTATACCTTTGATCTGAGAATAAATTGAAACTTGGTTGTTTAATCTAACCAACAAAATTGGCAAAAATAATCAGGTTTCAAGGATTAGATTTTTTTGTTTGATCACATCAGTTTTAATCTTTAATCTGTCCACAGATTAATGACAAACTCTAGTTTAGGACATTTTTAATTAGTTTTTCTTTAATCTACCCTACTTCTGGTGGTTGGTTGACCCTCATTTACAAGACTTAGTCAGTGGCTACAATATTTGTGCACATGAACTCAATGTGTGTGTGCGTGTGCATGCTGTGTGCCCTCTGATCACTGTAATCCTCTGCTGCGCTGAGATGCCCACTTCAAGCCTTTCAGCCTGAAGAGCGATCACACAAAGTTTGTTGCTGTCACTCGATGCACCAACAAACAAGCCTGCTGCTCCAACAGTTCCCACGCAAACCAAACACGCACATATTCCCATGATGGAGTCACTCTCTCTTTCTCTTGCTTCCACGTGCCATTCTTCCTCAATCGTCCTCTTTCCCCTCTTTGTTGGGGGTAGGAGTGATGGGAAGGTCTTGGAAGATCAGGCCAGGATATGAAAGGACAAACGGTGCTCATTAATTAAACATTTCCTACAGTCAAATCAGATTTAGTGATGATGGGCAGGGAATGCAGGGCTGCACTGGATGACAGAGCAGCTGGCCTGAGGTAACTCCTGTGGCCGCCATGTTTGCGTGCAAACTTCCACTTAGTGTTCATGTTCACAGCAGTGTAAACTCACAGGCAGAGGCAGGCCTCAGTGTGTGTGTTAATGTGCGGGTCAGAATGAGTGTTTGTTGGGCTCTGTGTGTGCCGGGGCTCATATTTTATTGACGCACACCCCTCAGAGGGCGGCTAAAGCTGGCACTGTGTGTGCCTTCAGAGAGCTGTGTGTTTTGGCTGAGGGGAACTGTAGCAATCACACACAGATAAAAACATCACAATACAGAGAACAAGGATACCTCGACACAGGAACAGAGGGGGAAAGAGGGCTGGGAGGGAGTGGCGAGGGTGCGCACGCACACACAGGCACACTCTCGCACATGCAGAGGCTAGATCTGCAAGCTTGTGTGCGAATACATGATTTTACAGTAATGCTGTTATGTAAAGATGCGCAGAATATAGACACGCAAATATATATGCAGAAAACCACACATAATCAGTGATGCAAATGCACGTATACTTTCCCATAGGAGAGAGCATCTTTTTTAAGAGATGCAAGGACATGGACATTTTATGTATGTTTTTATGTATGAGCATGGACACAATAAATAATTTTATACCCAAACACAGTGTATATGGCATGCCTGGCTTTAATAAATCCTTTGGTTGCATGCATGTGAAGTTGTATCAATCTCTCCTCGCCTATCCACTTCACTCCTCTTCTCTTCTCTCCTCTCCTCTCCTCTCCTCTCCGCTAACATCTGCGATAGCAGCTGGGTGCAGATTCTGTCCTGAAATAGCTGCCTAATATAATCACAGCTAATAGCATTATACTTCACACTATTTACATACTGGCTGGATAATTTTTTTTCGCTCCCATCCACTCTTCTAAACCTCCTACACCTGTGCTTCCTACCTTCTTCTCTCTATGTGCACCTCACATCTAATTCTCTCTGTTCAACCCACCTTTCCTCCTTTATTTAACACCACTCTCTCCCTCCGTTTTCCAAAATTTAAGCAGCTGACAAAAAAAAAGGATGGTAGAGAATGTGAATTTATAAGATTAGATCAGTCTCTACACATTAATCCACATTAAAGGAGAAGTTCCTTTTTTTGCACATTAAGCCTTATAAAAAGGACATTTATGATCATACGTGATGTTCTACACCACAGATGTGACGAATGATGCAGTCTTGAGAATGCAAGCACATTGTTGACATCATCACTAGAAAACAACAGAGGTGCAGGGGCAAAATGCTTCTCTTTTGAAAAACACAACAATTCAACAACAGCTTATAACCCGGAAATGGCTCTTTCAGCTGCTTCAGGAAACAAACAAACAGCAGTTATAAGCCATTATTTACTTACAGATTATATAGAGTTATTAATAATCTGTATAACAATTTCAAAGTAACCTTCCCTACCCTGCTTCTGACCAAACTACACTTTGAAGCCTAGTTTATTTTCTCCAAACCAGTTGATGTAAACACTCCTGAGTCACATTTTCCTTTTTGCTATTATTCAAAAGTTCTCTCAAAATTTCCCTCACCATTAATGAAACACAGCTTGCGTCACCTTAAATTTTAGAGATGTAAGCACATAAGGGTCTGTTTTTCATCCCAGTAAACCGAGAGCACATTTGTAGTGCAATCACCTGGCAGATATCGTTGGAGGCAGCACAAAAACAGCACTGTCAGACAGATGATACAAATGTACATTGAATAACCAGCCGCAAAGGTGCTAAGATATTTCTATGTTCTTCTCAACAATGGTTGTGAAATTACTCTAACGTCAGTGTTTGGCCATTTTCACATGAGAATGCAAGACAGATGCAAGGTAGATAAATCATGAGAACCTCAACAATGGCAGCCATTGTAAGTGATAAATAATATCTTAATTAATCATAATAGTCGCCTTTGCCACTTGAGATAAACAGGGCAGCTGGTAGGCCAGACATGAGCCAGCCTGACCAATCAGAGAAGTTTATACTAAGGAGATCAGGGAGCAGCCAATCCTCAACTGTAATTATTTTCAATAGAAGCTTCATCTCTCAGCACCATGACCTGACCTCCATCTTGACACTGTGTGGGTTTCTGTGTGTGTCATAGTGCGTGTGTGTGTAACACGGGAGACTTACAGCACAAGAGATGGATTTGGAAGATGACATGAATGGATGAGGCATGAATGGGGGTCCCTGGGTGTGAGAGAGACATGACACCTCATTATTCAGGTCTGGGCGTGTGTGTCCGTGCACGCCTGTGTGTTTATGTTGGGATAGAGGGCAGGGGGTTCAGGGATGCCAGATGTCTCATGAATTCAACTGAAAACCGCAAGCACACCCACAGACCCCCTGGCCAACATGTTTGTCCACATACTGATCTTCTTCATGATTCCTAAATGTCGTAGTATTGTTGGCATGACGCTCACAGCTGCTCCGTTTGGCTTCATGCACTTTAGTTTTCTGCCTTCGGAAACATCTTACATACAAGCCTCTTACAGCCGTATATGTACAGTACATCTTGTGTAAGTGTTCAGTTTTAATTGCATGTTATCAACCAAATGTCAACTTGCCACAAGATACCAAAAAGAACCCTTGCCGTTTTGCTTGTTTACTGTTTAAGATTAGTATTAAAATGTGTTGTTCAAATTTATTACACTGCATGATTATAAAACCTGTTATGCTCGCAGAGGCAGGTGTGAAACCATCTGGGTTTGTCAAAAAACATTAGCTTTACATCAGTTAGCAAGCATGGCTGCTTGGAATCTAAATAGCATTGTTGTTACTTCCTCACTGAACTACTGGCAAAGACAAATGTGGGATTGAAATTTAAGGAGAGAATTTTGAGATTTGCATCAAATTCTACATTTCTTCCCTTTAATTCCAGTATGGATTTGATTGAGACAGTTGTCTGCACAAGGACTAACTGCAAAGCAGCACAGATACTGCTTTGTTATGCATGATGATCCATCAGGTGAGGGGTGTCATTTTATAACAAGACCTGAAGTTTCCGTGAGGATGCTCACATGTGTCAGCAGTACCATGTTCAATTACAAATCAAATCAAGTCAAACTCGAATAAGCTATTTTGTGAATGATCAGGTAATATTTTAGCCAAAAGCTACATTTTGAATACAATGCAAAGGAACAAAGAAAAACAAACAAACAAAACAAATATAGAGGAAAAATTAGACAAGTCTTTTCCTTCTTCCCTTCTTTGACAAAGAAGCTGGTGTTCGGTCTGAAGTGTCTATCAATACACTGGGCTAATCAATAATTGACTTCAGTTACACCACTTCCTGTCCACTTTGACACCACTTGACCTTTTGTCTCAGCTTTGTTCTACTTTTATATTATTAAAGAGTCTTTGCACGCCTGAGAGATGACAGAGTGACACAGGTTTGGAGACGAAGCTAGACAGTCAAGAGCCACACACACACACACACACACACACACAGGTTACTTTATCATCATCTATAGGGTACACTGCATTCCAAAAGTTGGTGATTTCTGAAAGTTGGCAGGGAAGACTCAGCTTGTAAGTGAGATTGGGAATCAGGTTTCAGTCCACTTGTGGCCCTGAAATCTTCACTGTATTTGTACTGTTTAGTTTATCTAGGTTAAATAAAGTTTGTACTGGGATGAAAATATTTGCACTTGACCACGTTTTCTTAAAAATTGAGCTGAAAGGCATTTTATGACTCTCTTAACAAACACCTTGCCTGAACTGATAGAAATCTGTCTTTTCTAAAGTCTGTAGGGTGTCTGGTGATTAAATACACTCTACTCAACTCAGGTCCTGTGATCTGTTTCCATTTGGGCCAACCAGAGCAACTTAGAGCAGAGCAGTTGAACCAGCTTGATCCATTATTAATTAGTCAGCAGCTCAATCAGTGTAGGATCGATTAAAGGGTTCTGTTTTTACAGTATAGCAGGCAGTCAGATCGAGCTGGTAAATATACCCTCGAGACAGATCAAGAAAAGAGTTAGATTGATAGAAATAGACAAGGGAGAAACAGACAGCGCAGAGGAAGGACGTTTTAAATTTGGTTAGCATTGCTTCTTTCAAATGATTTATATCTTGTTGCCAAGAAATTCTTTGCTGTCACCAGTCACTTGGAGAAATGTCCTGAACAATAACACATGCAGGGTTGCACACAAGTGCAGTTGCACATGCATGTGCCTGTGCATGCACACAGATTATACATAAATAAAATCAGAGAGATATGTCCTTTACCTGTGTAAGAGAATGGGTGAGCTTCAGCAAACTGTGCAGAGAGTAGTGTTTCATTGCCCTCTGCAGGCTAATGAAACATCACATAAAAAGAAAAGTAGCGACTCTTAAATAGAAAAAATAGATCACAAAAAGTAATATACATTATTAGGCATTGCTATACTGTATATGACTTTTAGTTATAGGTGGAGATCTTCATTAAAGAATGAGGAATGGAGACTTATGACTCTCCAAGGACTGATCAGTACCCACACACACACACACACACACACACACACATATATAACGTCCCCGTCCCTTTATTCCTCTCCGAGTCACATCAGCTTGCCAGCTTTGTCTGCTACACATCTCACCGTATGCCCCGCCATCTGGGGACGTTTTTTCCTCCCTTTGTTTTATCCCTCTGTTCTCCCTCTCCCTGCTTTTTGTTTCATCCCCTATCTTCCTCTGTTTCTCTACCCCCTTTCCCTCATTTCCTGTCATCTGAGAGTGTGAACTGTGAATTTCCTCCACAGTACACTGTGCGGGGTCTCAGGTGAGTGCTGCCTCCTTCTGTGAGCTTGGCAATTGCCTGTGAGTTCTCCCTTTCCTTTCCTTTGTAAAGCTCTCCATCTCATGTTAATTGCTTCTGGACACTGATCAGTGTTCATTAAATTGGTCTATATTCACCGCAGCAGATGCTCATTCACAGTGTAATTGTTGGCTGTTTTTTTTTTTGTGCACTTTCTTTGTTTTTTGTCCTTTTTCCCCTTTGACAGACTGAAGAGGCCATACATGTAATTACTTCTCATTTATTGTCTCCTTTCTTTTTTTTCAATTCAGCAAATACTTCTTATTCTAATAGGGTCAATTCTGTTTGATCAGAATAAGGTTGTTATATCAGGAAAGTGCAAAGATAAAAAAGTTTTTTGTTTTCAAAAACTCATTTTAATGTCATCTAATAAAAATAAACCTTATGTTTGGACTGTGATTTTATTTTCTTTTTTTTTCAGGGAAAATTATGAAAAAAGTGTTACCCTATCTTGCCTCCATCACGTACGTCAAAACACATGGCAGCATCTTGTTTGTGAGCAAGGAATGTTTCAAAACCTGAGAATATAGGAGGCATTTGTAATTTTTTTTTTTACAAAGTCATCAGCTCCTTTCTTATATTTCCTCCTAAAGTATCTGTTTTCATCCATAATAAAAATCAGCATTTCTTCCAAATGCACGACAAATAATGACTTATGTGCTACTTGTC
>JAQFJB010000011.1:3373765-3385670 GCA_029874875.1 Naso minor | reverse complement strand
GATTTCAGACAGAAGGGCTGCAGTATGCATTTGAATGACATATACAGGATGTCAAACTGACTCAGTGGTGAAAACAGGTTAGAGTTATTCATATAAAGATACATGCTAAAGCCTACAGATCACAGAGCAGCAGTTTCACTTCATTTATTAAACAAACAAGGAATCTCGCAACTATTAAGGACCCGTTTAGGACAAGTAGAGGATATGTTTCTTTGTATATTAACATTAGAAGTAAAGTTGGGCTTTTGGTTGGGTTTGAGTTGATGTTATCACCGTTGCTAACTGGAGAGGTGCTGTTTCCAAACTCCAGCCATAGACTTTATCTTCGCTGGCCAGTGGCCAGGCTTGCTGGCGCTCTGAGTAGACATTAGTAACTCAAATTAACCGGCTAGTATCAACTAATAACAATGCAACATAGTCTCAATCTTTATTTTAAGGCTACCAAAGCAGACTTCACGTTAGTTGTGCTTGTTAAACTATGACAGGTTCAACAGGAAACGAGGACGCCCAAGCAGTTTTGCCCAGAGCACAGTGTTACGTTTCAGTGTTTAAGGTATAGAGTGCATATCTTCTTCAAACGTTGCTGAATGAAGAGCATCACTTTTAAAAGTGCCCCAGACACAGTGCTTAACCACGATGAGCTGGAAATCCACAGATTCAGCCTAAAAAATGATGAAAATCTGTAGAGGCTGAATGAGTTTCAATAGAGCACAGCTGTGTAATTGTCAAACTCTGGTCAGAGTTTGCAGATGCTACTCTCTGATTGGCCTATTTTGCATTAGAGGGCGGATCTTAGCGAAAGGTCAATTTCTGGGCAGCACGGTGGTGCACTAGCTAGCGCTATTCCATTACAGCAAGAAGGTTCTGGGTTCGAACCCAGTCATTATCTGTAGTTCGCATGTTCTCCCTGTGTCCCTGTGTGTGGGTTTCCTTGGGATGCTCCTACTTCTGAATGACCACAGGCTAGTCTGTGAACATGATTGGTTGTTTGCCTCTATAAGCCTGCGTGTGATGAACCGGCAACTTATCCGAAGTGTACCTTCGCCTAGTGTCAGCTGGTATTGTTCCAGCCCCCGCCTGCAGACTTACAGATGGAAGGTCAGTTTTGCCATGAAGGAAGCTCATGTACCTTCATCTCCAGAGACTGTCAGTTTATTTATTAGCAAACTCTTATAATGTCTTCAGTTAAACCATTGCCACCAAGTGCCTTAAACGCTGCTTATCAGTGAGTCATCTCCAGATACTTTTCCCAGATGATGACTAACATTTTCAAGCAACTAGCAATTGCCTTGAAGTATTTGTCTCACTGGAGTCTCCCTCAGCACTGAAAAGGTTAGTTACCACTGACTGATCGTCTGATTTCGACTCACGTAGCCCACACTCCCCTGAATACAAATGTCACAAAAAATGCAGTCAGTTCAGAAAACTGAGAAATGATCTGGTGTTCACCTGACATTGTGTGGTGTCTGAGCAGAAAATGAAAAGGCAGAATCTTTAATGGGGTGCCTAATTCTTAGGACTAATTTGCTTGACGTGAAAAGACTTCTGGTTCATCTACTATCTTAATTATGCTGACCCATCCACCAGCATTACAGATTTATGGGAGCTCTGGTCCGCAGTACCCTTGAAAGTCCATAAAACACTGTACCTGTGACATTAAGATGGCAGACGGTAACTGTCTGCAGTATTTAGGAGTGCCATTTTTTGAAGTGTTTCACCCTATTCACTTTTTTTTTCACTCATACACATTAAGTGTGACAACTTTTCCCCCTGTGAAACCATAAATAATTCATTGTCATTGTCATTCATCAAACTGCCAAAAGTAGAGATTTTTGGTCAGAAAATAATCAAGAATGCGGCCTGAGGCAGCAGAATACTTAGGCCCTGTAAACACCAAACAGCACACAGGATAAAGTGTACACTGCAAGCAAATTTAGGGGATGTTCAACTCCACATTTGAACAGCATAAACTGGGCAAAGTAAGATGCAGTTAGGTTGTATAGGCTCCTAATTAATCACAGGTGTGTTTTAGGTGTGACGTGAATTCAAATGTGATCTCTTCATTATCTTAAAACGGTTTGTGCATCTACATCTGACTAATTGCTGATTAAATGGAGCAAACAGTTTTCTGGTGAGGAAATCGATCCACTTATGTGCTAAATGCAGACGCACACGGGAGGGATTTTTTACCACTGGCAATTCCACTGTATGACCTGGAATCTGTGTGTAACTGCTGACCTCTGCAGATATGAAGCATAACAGGAAACCTTAAAGGGACAGTTCACCCAAAAATGAGAATTCAGCCGTTATTTATTCAACCGCACGCTGATGGAGGATCAGGGGAAGTTTTTTAGTCAACAAAATCCCTGCATAAATGTTCCTTAAATGTCCTCTGAAGAGCTGAAAACCTGATATCAGGTCAAGGGTGTAATAGACTCGTATGTTCGTCGTGTCAGTGCTTTGCCTAATTCGTGAAAATTCTGCTGTTACTTCAGCCATAATAAATAAATGTGCAAAATCCCGTTAGACTGTCAAAATAAAGCTTGCTGAGGAAACATTTCAGGTGGCAATCACATTTTTTATTCCGATCTCCACCCTGGGCCGACTCTCTAGCTTTTACTCTCATTCATATTGCCCTCTGCTGGTACTGCACCTTTATACATCTGTGTACTTTTACATCTAGGCCAGGCAGCTGATGAACTATCCCCTAACAGATCAGCAGGTTCATTACAATTATTCATTCATTATCCCTCACAGTGGTTAACTGAGATATCTCTCCACCTTTAGAAAAAGTCTGTCCAGCAACGATTCTTCAGTCAGTCATGGAGGTTTTCATTTAGTGTCTAACATTTGTCAGCTGCCTGTTTCTGTTGGCTCCACACTTGACAAGAATAACATCAGATCTTCATTATCTTGGCTCTAGGGGTGAAGGACTGACATTCTGACACCTGTCCACGGTAGAACAGGTTCATAGAACGTCGCATGAATACGACCCCTCTAACCTCCACAGCCTCCCATTGGTCCAGCCATGTGGAACATTCTGCATAAATTACTGCCCTTTGATAATTGTCCAACATCCCAGTCATGTCATTATTAATTCAAATTGGCTGCCTCTCTTCTGGTTTATGACGCGTGTGGCAATACACAGTGTCAGGAGTAACTTAAGCACCTGACGCAGCATTCTCAAAGGGCATAATTAAAAAGTTTGGGATAGCCTACAGACAGATAAAGAGAGACGGTGAAATACAAAAGCTATACATTGGCCAATAGGGGAGAGGAAAGAGATGCAAATGTAGGAAATGACCAGCGGTGTTAAACAAAGCTGGAGCAGCTGACACAGGCTTTTTTGAGGTGGAGTGTGTGATCAGAAACAAGAAGGATCAAGAAGACGACAGGATTCATCTTATTAGAATTTAATGAGTTCTATGCAAACTAAAATTGTGTAACCATAAAAGACAAAAGAACGGGACCAAGTTGATATGTTTAAAAAAAGAATGTTATGAACAATAGATTTATACTTCAATTTTCTGATAGTGAGCTCATCAAAAATTCTTATGCATATAAAGTATGTACCAAGGCTTACACTCAAGTTGTTGGTTATGCTTTTGAGTCGATCTGTAATGACATTTCCAATCTTCCTTTTTCTTTTTTGAGAAGTAAGCAGTGCAGAAGATTCTGTCAAAGCTGCACACAGATGCACTCTGAGCAAATCAGCTGTAAATAACATCGTCTGTCACATTTCCCCAGCCAATCAGGGCACTCTTCCAGATTTTAAACCAATTTATTTTATTTCATTGTGTGTGTGAGAGACTGTGTGTAAAGGTGTGAAACAGTGTAGATGCTGATGTTTCTGCACACCAATTAGCTACAGGGAGGAAATGCAAGCTACAGGAAGCATTTGTTTTATTTGTTTATTCATTTTAATAAAACTGACAGTAATTTAGATCCTACTTCACTTAATGTTTGGTGGCTGGAAGCAACGAACAAAATGTTCCAGATATTAAAAACAAGAGACACACAGAGGCAGCAGAACAGTAACAGCTTCTTACAAATAAAAGGGGAAAGTGTGTCCAGTAACCAGACGTCTTTAACCATTTCATCCCTAATTTAGTGCAGCCTAAAATCAAAACAGAAAGGAAAGACATCTGTTTGGAAAATTAACCTGGGACCTGTGAAAATGGCACAGAGCTAAAAGCTGAAAAGCCCTTGCACTGCACCCTGGAGCTTATACACTTTTCCCGTCACAACAACGGCACTCACAGATGGCTGTGCCCGCTCCAGCAGAACAACGAGTCCTGTGACACCACTGAAACTGTCCCAAAATGGCTCAAGGAACTGAACAAACAGCTCAAGGTGTCTACCTGGCCTGAAAATCCAACACATACCATTCCAATCAAGCATCAGTGTGACTTAACAAAACAAATCTCATCCATAGAAGCTACACCTTACAACAAATGGGACTCAAAGGATCTGCCACCAATGTCCTGGTACAAAACACCACAGGACACTCCTTTAGATCCTGTGACCATACCCCGACTGATCAGAGCTGAGGCAGATCCCTGGGGTGGCCCCTATGGATTGACTTGTTCCTGCACATCCAAGGGCTGCTCAGTGCATTGGAATGTGGGAAACTGGTCCAGGGACCTTTCCTGAGCAGTGTTTGCAGCCTGGAATGAGGCGTGTGTGTCAAAACAAAACATGAATTTTATTTTGGCTCAGTACTTGTGCTTAAAACTCTAACTATATTGTACAATTGACTATTTATTGATTAGGTAACGCACCACTGACTCATCCTTCCCCTCACATGTGGTCTGCTTCAACACACTTTTCACGAGGTGTTCAGAAAATATTTGTTGTTTAATAATAAACTGACCCCGAGGCTGAGAGACGCGTGGTACCTGCTCTGGGTATGATGGGACTGGAGTCAACAAGCATGGAGCAAAACTGACACCTGGTGGCTGAATGTTGCTACTGCTGATTGAGGCTTTTAAATCAGAAATGCACATATAGCACCAGCTGTATTTTAATATTCAACCGGCAGAGCTTTACAGATCAACAGTTTGGACAAGTGTGGTCTTTTTGGGGCCGTAGTGTAGGAAAATTATTTCTAACAGACCCTTTTTACAAAGAATATTTTTAAATGTTGTAGCAGCTGAAGTAGGTATAATAATTTGAACTTGCACTCTAATATGTTTGCTGTGTTAATTACATGGTTAATTTAAGTTTGTTTGTTTATTCCTAAGGGACGAGTACAGAAAAACACTGACAGATTTAAAAGCACGAGTGCACATAGCCAACACCAGTCAAATGATGGGCACTGACATGATTAAAATTACATTTTTCTGTTTAACTATGTATTTTTTTAAAATGGCCAACAGATATACAAAAGAATATAGAGCCATTGGCGGTGGCGTTGATTACACTTGTGCTTTTTTTGCAATCTCATGTCCAACTAAAAGTGATGTCATGTCTACAATAAAAAAGTTATGCTGAGGTCAGTTTCTCAGCATGTTCAAAAAGAACAGACGGCTATATACTATCATCTCGTTTCCACTTACGTATATGTAAGCTGCGAGTCAAACAGAAATCCATTCATTCCCATGAGAATCTCTGTGATATCTGATGTACCTGCAAAACTCCCTCCCTGCGTAATATTTCGGTCTGGAATTTGCCTCAAGTACGTTCAAAAAATTTAACTTTTGGCAGTGGATTCTGGAGAGACCGTATATAAGTGTGCTAGCTCATCTAACAAGCTGCTATAGCTAGTTGCTCATTTGGATTGCTAAGTGAGTTTGTATGGTAAGAAAAAATGAGATAATAGTTTTAACACATCATAGATCTGATTCTGCTACTGGTACGTTTCTATCCCTCCATAAATATGCATTTCCTTGCATTGGACTCTAGGGGCATTATCCGGATTAGTGATGTTCCAATACCATTTTTTCCTTCCTGATACCGATTCCAATACTCAAAGTTTGGTATTGATCGATACCAAGTACTGATCCGATACCAGCGCTTAAAAATAACAATTACTTTAAAATGTAAGTTGTAAAAACAATTGACTAAACAAAAAGATTTAAATAGAACACTACAAAACAGATATGCAAAGGCACTTAAAACCTAAAATCTATGAAAATCAAATTCCTTAAACTGCACTAAACCAAGCTAACTGGGAAGTAGCTGGATATTGTTTAGCAGTGAATAAATTACATGGTATTGAACTGGTGCACAGACTGGCACTCACTGACACTGATACCAGCATTTTTGACAGTATCCAGGCATTCTCCGATACTGGTATCAGTATCGGAACAACTCCAATCCGGATCTACGGACACCAGTTACATATGTAAGTGGAAACTAAGTGCCATTTTCAGTTCAGTTTCTGAATTGGGTGTAAAAAAAAGGCAACATAATTACAGAAAATGATACAATCTATGCTGAACATCAATCAGACTATTCTGAGATGTCACTGACCATTAAAAGTCACAAAGACAACAACATGTCTATTTTCAGTTTTAATATCTAAATTTTTCTAAAGCTGTTTCAACACCTCCCACAACATGTGATATTATTTCTAATATCTATCTCTATTAATTTCTCCCAGCTTTTCTTTGTGCATTGTATTATGAGACAATAGCGTCCCTCGACAGCAACTCAAAAACTTGAGCATATTTCGCGTGGACACCATCTGGGCTGAGAATACTTTATTTAGACCCTTTTGTAATACACCACCTACTTGATTAGAGCAAGTGTTCATGTAGGACACATTTTGTCATTGGTCATTTCTATTTAACAAAAGCTGTGAAAGGACAGTGACATCTTCTGCACTGTATCTATAAAAAAGTGAGTCAAAGGGAATATAACTCCCTGTTGATGTTGAAGAAATTTCACTGTTTGTCCCTTTCACTGAGCAGACCTGAAGGTTAAAACGACAAACAAATGAGAATCCGCTTTCCTTGTATGGCCTGGATGACTAAGAATCCCCACAGACGTCATGTTTAAGAAATCACATCATATTCCACAAAAATATTTGTCATCATCCGCAGCCCACATACACTGCTCCTGGTACAGCACGACTTAACATTTCACTGGTGCTATTAGCATGATGTTCTGTGCAAATAACACGTCTCAGAGACACTGTATAAAGTTCTACACAGAGAGTGAAAGGGTAAACCAGATTTATCCATTTACCCACAAAAAGATATGAAAACAGTCCCCTCTCTGACAGTTTGTCGTGGCATTTTCTCCCATTTATTGGCAGAGAAAGTGGAACTTATCAAGGGTAGAGGAAGAACTGCAGTAGGTTGAAAACACATAAGATGACTTCCTGAATATCTATGCTACAAAGATGGCCTACATATCAGATATTAGGACTGGGTATTGGCAAGGACTTAATGATACAATACGCATCACCATACATGGGTGTAGATACGATTATATCACATATGCGCCACAATGCATATTGCGATATTCCACAGAGTTCACTGAAAACAGCTGATAAACAAGTTGTTGTGTACAATCTGGGTAGTCTGAATACATCACATCAATTTATATTGATAATTCAGTTGACAAATTGAGTCAAAACAGATTCATTCAAAATGTCCCTTCCAATTTATTTGAACAGCGTTAGCAAACTGAAATGAAAAACGAAATTTAAATGCACTCTACACTTCAACTGGACACACTGAAAGTAAAAACATGAGAGCAAAATGCACAAGTGTTGTTTTGAGTCACTGAACTTCAGGCTGGGTTTTAGCAGAGACTTGACGATATGATACGTATCAAGATACATGGGTCACGATACGATACGATACGGATAACCTGAAAATAAATATTGTGATATAGTGTATTGACGTTTTTAGCACAGCACTATCAGATATAACAAAAATGTCACAAAGAAACTCATGGCTAAGTTACCAGAAGTAAGGCAACATTATTATACTTATTAGTGCTTGAAGTGGTGATTATCTTATAGTCACATCCTAAGTAATCTAGTTTATTAAAAAAGACTAAATAAGGTTGAATAGGTTTTTAAATGTGAAAAGCTGTAAGCAGTGAGGAAATGTTGACAGGTTGGTACAAGAAACACAATCATCCTACAGCTGATTATTGTCGTTGACTCTGGGCATGTGGCCTAAAAATTCCAAAAACCACTGATTTGAAACACTGCGGTAAAATGCGGAGAAAGTGGGTTTTTACTCACTATAGCTGTGGGAGCAGCAGCCACCACGCAGTACAGGATGAGAGGGGGGACGAAGCTGGACTCCTCCGTGCCGGGGTACGGCTTCATCAGCTCCGCGTCATTACAGAAGAAACCCTGCACATGCACGCTGAACAGGTCCGTGCACTCCATGTAGTAGGCCAGCAGCACCGTGCCGGACATGATGACGAGCTGGAAGAAAAACATGTTGGAGCGAGAGAGAGCCAGAAAGTAGAGAAAGTTGAGAGGAAGAAGAAGAAGAAGAAAAAGAACGAGAAGGACAAAAGAGGGTCTTGTCAGTTGTATATCCAGTTCACAGATGGCTACCCTCCTTCATTCAGTTTTTAGTGGTTAAAAAAGTCAATTTTCCTTTAACAAGTTGTTGTGCGGCTGATCCGGTACCATCGCTCCACTCCGATCTCAACTGTAATGTCTCTAACAGGTTTTAATACTAAACAGCCGCATAAATCCGCTATAAACCACCTCTTTTTCTCTCTCCCTCTCTCCATCTCATGCTTACTCGTCGTGAGCAAGCACACCCCCCCAGCAGCACCGCCATCATCACTTACCACCTCCTCTCCTCCCTCACCCCCTCATCCTTTCATCCCTCCAACATCATCTTTTGTCTCTGGCCTCTTTTTCGCTCTCCTTCTTGAATCAGCTGCAGGCAATTTTGTTTTTATTTATAAATGGTATCCTTAGTCACTGATAACCAACCAACACTGGAATATAAAATGTGAGACATCACAAAGCGGTGCCTTAATGTGCTTTCTGGAAAATCTGCCGCATCTGTGTCATCCAGCCTCTAATGTGCCGATACTGTGGCCAAGTAGCCAACCAGCTGGCACCGTGCTGGGGTTTAAATATCAAAGGAAAGCGTTGAGATGCAAGAGAGGATGCCAAACAGAAGGGAAGTCCTGTAACGTCACCAGAACTGGAAGGATTAGGATCTTCGCTGAGCAAAAGTATCGTCAGTAAATGCAAAAATTAGTCAAACAAGGGTGACATTAGACTGGTAAATTTGCAGCTACTCAGATCCCCGCGGTCACTGTGAAAATATGAAAGAAAAAAGTAAAAGAGAGGAGAATAATAAGACGCTGTACGTCCACAGAAATTTAGAGTATATGGATCAGGGCTGGGCAACATATTGAGTTTTTAAAATATATCTTGATATATTATAAAATGAGAAATGATTATAGGATGAGACAATATCGTTTGTATTGATATACTGTTGACATTTTCATTATTTGCACAGCTGTGTGTATTTTGTTATGCAGGAGAGGATTAATTTTTATTTAATATGTACTGGTTTATTTTTGTGTCATATTTCATGTATCTGTAATAAAACTCTGTGTGACATTATGGCATTTGGCACATTTAGATTTGGCTTAGGACTGACTTTCTTTTTGTTATTTCTTTGTGGAAAAAAAAAAAATTGAGATATATATTGTGTACTGTCATTTACCTAAAAATGTATGTTTTTTGTTCCCTCTCGCCCAGCCTCAATATGGATCATTACAGGTAAATATCACTGGTAAACATGTTATGAGCAGTCATGTGTCATTATTTTCCACATTTGTCTGTTCAAAAATGATTTTCACTTCATTAACATCATATAGAAGTGACAGAAATATTGTGAATGGTGTCTGATTGGAGAAATACGGTCCACCCAAAAGAGACCATTTGCTGTCTGTAGTACTTCTCTCAAACACCAGGTGTCACTATGCTATTGCAGAAGGCTGAGCATTGTTTCAGAGAGGAGTGCATCAAATGTCACAGTTAGTGCAGTAAAAAACAATGCAAATTCTGTACTCCAAAACCTGCTGCACCTTTAACTACGTTGCTTTTAATGGAGTAAATAATTGTATCATTTTCATTACTAAACATTTTTCATCAACTAGAGCAGCAATTATGACTGTGATTGTGAAAACACGCCTCAAATCTGCAGTTGAAGCTTGTGCAAGGTGTGCATAAAATTACACATATTTCTTATATAAAAAGTTGTCATTTTAACAGTTATATAATAAAGAAATATAAACATAGCTTTTTATGATATTGACAGCTCCAGTCTGCAGATGTAGCCAGTAAACCAAGTTGACAGTTTGCTCGATACGTAAAGCTGGGTAAGGGGGTCTATGGTAAAAACCCCTTTACGCTAAAACAGTAGAGTCTCAACTGTTTCATATGGCTGCTCCAGCAAAGCAACAAATTCTAGGTCCCATGATGCAATAAGTGCATTAAAAATAATAAAACAATTTTAATAATTTTAAAAAGTCCCTATCTCATTTGCTATTGCTTCTAGCAGTATATCCAGAAAATGTCGACTTCTTTGATCTCACTAGTGAGTGCACTGAGTCATGATCTCACTCAATCTCAGTGACCAACGCTGTCCTTCAAAAAACAAACAGTGCAGCACAGATTCATGAGATATTAAGAATTCCGAACGGGGGAAGCAGACACTGACTCATTTTCGGAGGCATTTGCAGAGTTACATAACATACAGTTGTAAATTCCGCTGCGGAAGACGGCAAAAAATTTTAATATTTTAAATTTTGACAGCAATGCCGTCTGCTGGCATTCTCTGCCGGCCTTATCAAGGTTTACCGTCTTGCTCTCATCCACTTAAACATCATACAGTTTGCCGTCTACCGTCTGCCTGATTCCATGTGAATTCAGTTTCCATGTGTGGTTGAGTTGTGTACTTGCTTGCATTTCCAAAAATTCCAAACCAAGACAAATCTGTAGCTTGGATTCAAGGTAACAGTGCATTTCATTTTGTTGCCCGTTCCTAACTTCCCAGATAACATACCAGAATAAAACTTTCATTCGTTACCTCAACTGACACGTCTCTTTGTATATTAATGTTAAAAGTAAAGTTGGGCTTTTTGGTCGGTTTGAGTTCAGGTGAAACACTGCAAACTGTGGAGAGCTGCTTCTTCCACACTCCAGTCATAGACTTCAACTTCGCTGGCCAGGCTTGCTTTGAATAGATAAACATAACTCAAATTAACCGGCTAATATCAACTAATAACAACGTAACATGGCCTTAATGTTTATGCGAGGGTTGCCGAAGCAGATGTAATGTCAGCTGTGCTTTTCAAACTGTGAGGGGTTCAACGGGGAATGAGGACGCCCAAACAGTTTTGCCCAGAGCACAATGTCACACTTTTCATCGTTTGATTTTGGAAAGGTAAAGAACGTAAATCTTCTTCGAATCTCGCCAAATGAAGAGCATCACTTTTAAAAGTGCCCCAGACTCAACATTTAACCACAACCAGCTCAGAATCCACACACTGAGCCTGAAAATGACGAAAATCTAAAAAAGTTGCATTTCATTGCAGTTTCGATGGAGCACAGCCGTGTAGTTTTCGGACACTGGTCAGAGCTTGCAGATGCTACGCTCTGATTGGTCTGTTGAGAGCAGCAGAAATGAGATTTTGTGCTTTTTTTGTGCCACATTTAAGCAAGACTAGGCTAGTCTAGACTTGTTAGCAAGCTAGTATTTTGTTTTATACTACAGCATTTATTCACTGACCAGTATAAATACTTCAGACACATTCACTTTGCAGCAGAATACAACACTACACAGCTAACGGCTTCCTGTGTCAGAAACTGCAATTAAAGTTAACTTTATCTAAATATGCTTGTCCAACACCTTCAGCTGAGCAGGACTGACTGTTCTACTGTAAAATACAGAGCAAACCA
>JAQFJB010000011.1:3283490-3297062 GCA_029874875.1 Naso minor | reverse complement strand
TCCAATCTAGCCACTACCACACTCTGATTAAACACTCCACAGTGCACCAACAGTTGAATATGATGATAGTATTGAGGCAAATTCAATTGTTTGTGGCATAATTTTAGGAACCAAACGACAGCTGAATTTTATTTAATTTGTGGCTGTTTGGGGCTTAGCAGCAACAGGAAGTAAACAACTTTGGCAGCTCCAACAGTATGTCATTACAAACTTACACCCACTACCAGTCTAACATGCATACTACAGCGCTTTCAGTTGTTCATGTAATGCAGATTTTTTTTTTTTTTTTTAAAGACATAAAGGAATGAGTTTTCCATTTTTAGTGGGGCTGCTCTCATCTTAACGTTGCCTCAGGTTTCAGGAGCTGTATTCAGATACTTTAAGTCCACTCCTCTGCCAAAATCTTCAGCTCTGTAGGATGAGAGGTCACTAAACTCTGTCCACTTCATGTGCCCTTTAGTTCACGCGTGAAGCCAAATAAACCAACAAAAATGTGACAAAGTAAAAGCCTCAAGTGGGCACGAACCACTTTAAATATCAAACACAGATTTCTGTAAATGAGTCCATTATCTTGAACAGTGTCAGTAGCAGTAGGAAAAATGATGTTCCTATCTCAGCCGCAAGCCAAATGGGGCCAAGCGCTCCGTGAGTCAGAGTGTGGGAAGTCATGAGTGTGTCACCAAGAATGTCAACATATTTTCCCGCGGAGGAGGATGTGTTGTTCTCTGAGGGAAAATACAGTGAACAGAGCGGGGCACGGGGTCTTTCTACTGTCCATTCAACTGTACAAAGATACAAGGCTCCATCTTTTGATGAGCTTGTGGGTTTCTGTTGGAAGTTGTCGCAGACGGCTGCGCCCCTCCAGCAAATAAATTTCTGTTTTGATTGAGAAGTGATAGTCATGAACTGATCCAACACTAATATGAACTCTTTGACCCCAGAGAACTGAATAGTCCACAGTTCTTGGCACTGAGGCCCAATTGAAGCCGTAGAGTTGTGTTTCTAATAATTCAGTTTCTACAAGTACGAGATTAAAGACGCACCATTTTTTAATGCATTTTTTTCCCATATGTGCTCATAAAGTATTATTGTCCAAGAGACTGTGTAAAGAAATGTGAAATTAGGATTTTGTTTGTGAGCAGCATACCTATGACGCTGGTACGGTATAAGGAAACAGCACCTTACTCTCCCTCAGTGCATTCTGTGATACATCTCTTCACGCAAACATTTAAAGGAGCTCTCACACCAGCAGCCACCAACAGAATAAAAGCTTCGGCCTTGTGCTCAGGCTTGAAGAGTTACACTGTGTTCAGATTTAGTGGTTGCATTTGTCTGAGATGTTGCCACTGCTTCATGGACGCAAACATCAAAGTGTTTTTTTGTTTTTTTGAGCCAGGAGCAACTTCAGAAAGTTTCCACCACAGTAATATTGTCTGAACAATTATTACCAGTAACATATGTGTGCTCAAATGAACAGTATTTGATTGGCCAGTGGAATGGGCCGCTGTATTAGGTTGCATTGCACTGTCAACAACTAAACAACAAAACAACATAACAAATAGTGTGTTTTCTGCAGAGCATTGTTGTGGATGAGAATGTCCATTCTACCATGTATTTTATATCTGGGATGTGACGGAAACTAAACGGTACTCAAACTATCTTTGATCTACAGATGTCAAGCATCTGTCCATGTGTGTGTGTGTGCATGTGCGTGTGCGTGTACAGAGCACACACAACTTGCCTAAGTTCTGTTTTTATTTTCAAGGATATTTTAGTGTCTGCTTATCTGTGTGTATGTTTGTGTGTGTGTGTGTGTTTGGCCCATTCCTCAACCACATGTCCCTAACAGTCCTTGACATCTGGCGACCATACCTATGCTCTGGCTCTCTGACTGTACTTTACAAGCCATGGGAACTGCTGCTGTGTAGGTTGCTGTGGTTTTGTGTGTGTGTGTGTGTGTAACAGAGATAGAGGGAGAGATGAGCTCAGGTTTGGTGCAGATGTTTTCACAATCTGGGTGCAGTGTTGTGACATTTCTCCCAGCCACACTGATAAAGTGATATATAGCTTTGATTTTTAGTATTTTTAAAAGACAGATTAGATTTGTTCTAACACATTTTTACTCAGAGTTTGTATTTTTTTGCATTCGTTTTTGCTTTTGGTTGTCCGGAAATACGGTCCTCTGTTGGTGAGGAGAACTTAGCATCTCATTCACAGTGAAATATATTGCCACTGATGTGATCATCAATAAAAACTAGGGCTGTCAATCGCTTTCTGATTTCCCAAACTACGAGGCGGGCCGAGGGTCATAAAGAACATGCGTGCGTTTATCAAAAAATTTAGTGGCATTAAAAGGCATTTACGTTAACGACTGATTATGCGTTAACTTTCACAGCCTTAATGAAAACATTTCACAAGACCGTGGTTTAGTTATGTCTAGGTGACCACAGCTACTTGGTTACAGTGAAAACTGTGGTCATTATTATCTGTTAATCGGGGAGAGCAGCCTGAGGTCAAAGTGAGACACTTGTGTGTCGAACCTCCCACCCGAACCGCCTCACAAGGATACTTGCCAACATCTTAATAATGCAACAGTGCTTTGCCTTTGCCATGAGAGACGACCAAAGCTGTCTTTTCTGTGGTGAGGACTGTCTCCTCAGCCAATAACTGCAGATGTATAACGCAGATCAGTAAGCATGAAACAATATTCACTTCATCCAGGAAAAAGTGATTATGTACAGGTCTTTCAGGCTAATCTTAAATTTGAAGTTCCACTTTGTAGTTTATGTCTGGGTCTCATTCCCAACTTGTCAGTATCTGACAAATTGGGAAACACGATTCATCAAATGTTGACGCTTTTTTTTTTAACTCTTAACTCTGTGGTTTTTCCTGGTGTGCAGTCCAGACCCCCCCCCCCCCACACACCCCATTATTTTTATTAGTTATTAAAAAATGGGGAGGATGAGAAAAGATACATTTTCCAAACTTTTCATTTTTGTGATTTTTAGAAAAAAAAACAAACATAAATTATATTCATTCAGCTAAGTTAAAACCTCGTCATGCACGCCTTACTTGCGGTGGCTCTGTGCCCACCCCACAGGTTACGCACCATTGCTCTAACTTTTGCAGCGCATTGTGCTCTTTCTTCTTTCTGGTTTGCTCCTCTATTCTCAGCTCTCCTCTTTATTCTCCTCTGCGTCACTCTTCTCTCAGTTTTGCTCCCGTTCAGAGGTGGTCTAAGGGTGATTCGCATTTTGGGGTTTTCCCTAATGCTTATATTTAGCTGACAGGAAACGTCCCAGAAGCCTTTGCTTTGCTCCCTCTGAGAGAGAGAGAGAGAGATAAAGCCACATTCACATCTACAGTATCTCATGCCCTTCAGCCCCAAACAGGCTTGCACTGGGATCTGCTTTGTTTATATTCCCATGCATACAGTTTCTACATCACCTCAGTCTGCACAGTATGTCTTATTTTTGTCAGATGCAAAACCCCCACACACACCATCCACGCAGCCCAGCCTCCAAACTTCAGCCTCACTGAACTCCACACATAAAATTAAGGATTGTTCTCCTCACCTCATGTTCAACTAAATTGCATTGTGGGGCTTCAAGACCTAATCCCTCCCCTTTAGATAGCCTGTGCACCCTGACCCCTCTTTACCCTCGATAAGCCCTGACCTCCGACCCTCTAATACCTCACTTCCTCCCAGCGTATGCGCTAGGATCATTTTTCTCCGCCTCTGCAGAAGGAGTTGAATGGCACAGATGGAGTCAGTGGTGTGGAGATTTGCTGCAGCTAATAAAAGTGATTTCATTTAATTCACCCACCCATCACTTAAAAGTTGTACATGAAGCCATTAAGTGTCTGCTCGCCTTTAAATTGAGTGTATGGAAATATTAATTGCCCCTAAGGGATGAGCATTAACATTAAAACATTCAGTCAGTACAGCAACGTGCTTAGTTGAGCTCAAGTAATTTTTCACCTCATGAAACTCTTGACAGTATAGTCAGGACAGTTAAAGTTTCAAATGATTTCTGAGCGGAGATTTGATTTTCTTTCTTTTTTTGTGTTCCAGGAGAAGCGTAAACGGCAAACTGAGATTGAAGACAAAAGGACCCAGCTCGATGACCTGGTGCTACAACTGCAGCATCTCAAGGTTGGTTTGTGTTGCAGCTTATTAAAAACCTGGAGGTGCTGCTGGTGAGATTACAGCCAGGACGTCTGCGATCTGTCTTCATTCAGTGTTTCCAGCTTACGCACGCACAGTAGCTGTTTACACATGACTTCTTTTTTTGTCAGGCTCCTTATTTGCGTTTATTTTGAACCGTTTAGCCATTTAAAGGATTGTCACATGTGAAAAAAGTGACATAATCACAAAACTAAAAACTTTTGAGCAGGAGTCAATAATTCTGTGGACAAGAAAACTTCATAAATGTGTGTTCAAAACCCGCTCATCCCTTTTTAATTGACTGAATCCTTCTTTTAATTCCTTAACAGGTCTTGCCAAGACCCTAAAAGACAGAGAAAATGTAAAGAAAGATAAAGAGGAAAAATGTGCTTACCTTCATTTACAGCTTTGTTTTGGTCCTGCATGCTGCTTTTAGACATCAGCGTGTTTAATTAGTTGTGCATAAATGTGTGAGCCAGTTTCTGGCAAACAGGTAGTGATTCACTCCATCCTAACATCCAGATTTGCCTGTTGCAGCAGAGTTTCCCTTGGCCAAGCAGGGCAGGCGTGGATGTTTTATTCTTTCTATAAAAACAACTAAATCCACACACACACATTAACATATTCTTAAATACTAACTGCCAGCCGTCACCAGTAAGCCAAGATTTTGTTTCAAGTAAACACTGATTTGACGTCCAAATTGTAAGTGCTGCGTAAACAGGGAGATAAACTGCTGACTGATTGTGATATTTGAAAAACTGAACAGATTTTCAAGCATCAGTGTATTTATGTTGAGTTCTTGAACCTTTCAACCCATGAAAAATGAGTAACTTCACCTCACACACGAGCTCAGAAGAAGACATGAGCGACTCTGTCAGGTGGAGACACAGCACAGCCAAGTTTCCCATACAGTTTAATGACTGATACACCAGGAGACTTCCCTTAAAATACTCTGCTTATAGCTTTTTAAGATTTAATTATTTGTTTCATCACCAGGTTATTGAAAGTTTAACTGTAAAAATGTATCTAATCACTGCTTGGTCAGTTAATGTACAGTACATAACATAAACTCCCTCGACTTTTCACTTTTAATAGGAATAGTTTGGAAAATTCTTCAGCCTCAAATGCTGCACAGATGCAGTGTGGGTGAAGTAACGACTGTGGGTACCATTGTACTACAACTGTCTCTGGTAGCCAGTTTTAATATTTGCAATAAAAATACATTCCATTCTCTAATTAGAGCCTTTAAACACGTTGGCATGAATGATTCCTTTATTAAAAAACTTTAGTTCCTCCCTGCCGGTGTTTTCCAGCATTTAACACCCACTTGTGGAAATATCAGCAAAAGAGGGACATTGATTAAAGCCATGTGCACAGCATGTATTTGACCATTAAAGCAACTGTTCGATGCAGTACAACATGTTTGATCACAGATTTCCATATTCCGGGACCAGCTGCAAAACATTAAAACTATTTTAAGCCTTACGGGTTTGTTTACTGTAACTAACCTAAGAACAACAGGTTTCATCTTTTCTACATGCATGTAACTTAAACATTTTGCTCTGTGTGTGTGCGTGTGTGCGTGTGTGTGTGTGTGTGTGTGTGTGTGTGTGTGTGTGTGTACTTGCACCTCAGTGAGGACAAGCGTGAGTTTTTAACCACGGAGTGAGGTCATTTTTGGGAAGTGAGGGAATTTTGGCCAGTCCTCACTATGTTGCCAGACTTTTTGAGGGTTAAGACTTGGTTTAAGGGTTTGGGTTAGTTAGGTTTAGGTTAAGGTTAGGTTAAGGGCTAGGCATTTAGTTTTCAACGCATGTGCAATGCATTCTCGGTGCTTTTCAAGAGACAAGGCGTCACCTCGGCTTATCCACATTTGCATAAAGTAGAGGTCTGAGCTAGTTTATACAAATCAGGTGAGACACGCCGTTTCTACAAACTCTCAAACAAACTTTTAAACTAGCTGACAATCTAAAATAAAATCAGATTCAACAAATGCATGGCTAATGTTTTCAGAGACGTATTTCATCACACATTTCATTTGCATCTCCACCGTAAAGCACAAACCAAAAACTGGAACTTTATAGGATTTTTTACCTTTTTCACAAGTCTGACACTCAGTTGCATTCAATCTGCAACTTTGCTGCTGGATGCCACAACATAATTTACACAGAGCTTAGAAGCAAATATCCAGGTCACAAAAGGTTTTTTTCGACTGTATTCAACAGTGGATGTCTTTGGCTGGTAGTACGGAGATGACAGGAAGTGAGGGGAGGAAGATCAAGGGGAATCTCTTTTTATGGGTCGCACCTTAACGTTGAGGCCGTTCCAGGTATAAAAACATGTATACCACATAAGCCGCTTGATCACATGCCAATGTCGCTGCTATTTTGGAAAGGGCAAGATTTTCTGCACATTTTATTAAAATTAAATTAAATCAAATAGGGACGTCTTCACAAGAATTCACTGAGAAGAAGAAGAATAGGAAAATCCATAATTGATAAATGTATTGTTACTCTTTCTTGTGATAATTAATTATTTCCTGCAGTGCAACCAATTTATACAGTTCGTGTTACCCCAGCATTGCACACTGTGCATTTTTCAAAACTAATTAAAATCAGTTCAGAAATGTAAACATCATGAGTGTTTTTATCCAGTAAAACCACAGCTTCCCTGTTTACACTCATGTGGCGACCACAACAGTGTCTAGTGCAATATCCACACGTTTCTATAGGCACCACACTTGTCTGATTGCTCCTTCCTGCTTCACAGGAAATGATGCAACCCATGTTACCAGCTTTTAAGTCACAATAGCTAAACAAAGAGCACCGCATGCAGATCGTGAAGCTATAAATCTAAAAGAAAAACAACTCCTCCAGTATCACAAACACAAGCTGACCTTTGTCTTGCATATATTTCAAGAAAAACAAAAAGAAGTGACAGATATCATCTTATTTCACCCTAACATGTCAGTGCTTTGCGCATCATCCGTTGAGCTAAACAGGGAATCGAGCCTGTGACTGCTCTGTTTAGTTTTCAAGCATACAAACACCAGCAGGCTTGAAGGCCAGATGTAATCAGCATCTCGTCACAAAGTCCCATTTAATGGCCATTACCTCTGAGCGCCACACAGCCAGGCAGCATGAAACAGGCTTTGTAGTTGTCTCTCCAGAGACGTAGTGGCCTGGGAGAGGAAACGCAGACTGGAGCCTAGAGATTTGATAAGGACCTCTGAGCTGCATGATTCAAGCCATGCAGAAAGGAGGCGTTGGTCTGAGTCCGGGGCCGTGTAAACACTACGATGGAGTAAAGTTAACCTGCATCCTGGTCTCCACAATAAACGTTTGGTTTTCTCTGAAGCAGTTATATATTTTAGAGATGCTTGGTCTGTTTCAAAATGGATATTTCATTTTCTACTGCAAAGACCCTGTAAGCAGCCACAAACCCTGAGAGTCCACCTCGAAGTGGTTGTGTGTCAAAGCTCAACAGGAAATGGAAAGTCCATAAAACAGCGTGAGAGAGAGCAGAGAACAGGCTGGTTCTCAGAGGAAACGACTGATCACTTATCTAACACGACTTTATTCATCACTGTTTAATTGACTGCAGAAATGGCCCTGTAAAGCTTATTTACATGCTGTGACATTTTTTTGTACAGAAGTTCATTGATGAAATTCCACACGGAGGTTAGAGGACCATGCCAGACTATTTTTGACTTCTCCACATTAGCACGGACACTTCTGTAAATGCTGTTGTTGAAATTTGGCCATGTGTACACTTAAGTGGATCTCAGACTGCATTTTTTAAACCCCATTCACTGCCATTCATGTTTAAACAGGGTATAGAAACATTATAGGAAACATGAAAGTTGCTAGGTATAGGCAGTTCACTCTTCTAAAGAGAACATCTGCATTTATTTGATCAAAAATCACTGAAGGAGAGAGAGAGGGAAGCCGGAAGCCGTGGAGACCAAAGTTATTACGCATGGAAAAACAGTACCAAACGAGCGCTGCCTTCCTCATTGGAATATTAGCATGAAGAAAGATTATGACACAGATGAACGTCATGTTTCCAGGTACTTTCTGTAACATTTATTAATGGACAAAATGTAATAAATCACGATATCTCATAGAAAAGCTATCTTGGGAAAAATGCATGAGGTTTGTGACCCTTTTGTGGCCGATGTTAAAAACGGACAAACACGTGTAGTGACATCGGTTCAGTCCTTAAGGTCATCTACAGGCCACCATCCTCCTCTGTATGAATGATGGTTTCTTTGCCTCACACGCAGAATATTGCCCAGATTTTCCCCATGGAGTCACTCAAAAGATTCACTTACAGGCTGCTTATATTATGTCACACTTGCAGGTGATTAAACCAGAAAAATAGAAACTCCAAGATCTATGAATGGACACAGCTGCGTACGAGCCTCTGCCTGCCGCCTCTGTGTTCTGGCAGCAGACAGTTCAGCAAACAGCAAACTCAAAACACACAAAGAAAAAAGTGAGACCGGGAACATTTAACCTTTGTAACCTGCAAACATTTGCAAGTATTTCAGTCTTTGTGATGTTTAAATTAAAATTCACTGGTTAAGTTAGATTTTGGAAAAGTGCATCCATTCAGTTTCATTGACAAACTGGTTGTGCAACTCGAGCCTCATTCAAAAATATTTCTGGCCGCCAACTCTTAATGCGTGATGTACATGATCTATGTGTGGTTAGCTTAGCTGTGTGTGTGTAGGTGTGTGTGTGTGTGTGTGTGTGTGTGTGTGTGTGCAGCAGCCAAACACGCAGATGCAAACAAACAAATAACCCGACTGTCACATTTTGACAGCAGGTGATAGAAATGCTTTGGAATAATTTATGCAGAGCTCAATTGTGTGGTGCGTGTGTCTCAGTGTGTGTGTGTGTGTGTGTGTGTGTGTGTGTGTGTGTGTAAAGTCACTCATACTGTTTATTTTTCAGCTCTGCAGAGCTGCAGAGCCAAGCAAGACTTTTGACAGTAAACAGCCAAAGGTGAAGCCAAGTGCTCGACTCTGTTGTGGTAACAAAACAGAGTTCCAGACAGAGACGAGACATTAGTGACTTCAGCACACAGCTCTGGCACTTAACCGCAAAGCTTTTACGCAAAGCAGTAACCCCAGTGTGAAATGATTGCTACTTTCACAACTCTTGATGCAGATTTAATGTGAGGCCAAATGTTGATTAAACACCTTAATAACATAAATGTTGTGCTAAAGTGACTACACAGGACATTTGTCTTTGTCTTATAATTAAATAAATGAATGAAGAAATAAAGAAATATAAAAGTAAATGTAGAAAAGCATAAATAATGGAGAAATGCGAAAATTTTTTCATTGATTTATATATTTAATTTTTTAATTTAATTCTTTCTTTCTTTATCTATTTATTTATTTATTTATTCATGCTTATGTCTTTTTCTGTCTGTCATATGTTTTATCCAGCTGACTGAAAATGAATAAATAAAAGCACCAGGCAGATCCTCATGAATTGAAGGCTAAAAAAAAAAAAAAAAGCTGCTATGGAAAACGTTCAGGAATGAATGAAAAACAGACTCGTTTCTAAATGAACAATTAGAGATCGAGCAGAACCAATAAAATACTTCCGTGTACGTGTATGTAACAAGATAATGGGGACTAATGACTGTGGTTGTCTTGGCCTGACGGGATTCGTGGTTTTTCCGGGGAGTAAAAGCTGAGTTTAGAGTCTCACTGTGTGATCTCAACACTGTGTGCATGTGTGGGCCTACGTGTTTGTTTGTTTGTTTGTTTGTTGTGGCTGTGCTTGGCAGTCATCTTACACATCTCTCACAAAAATCCTCCATAATGGAGCTCCACTGGCCATTGATAATGTATAAGAGCACCACAACCAAGCTAGAAAACAAAAGCCATTCTGTGTTTTGTGAATGATCATTACTACTGCTGTGTGAGGGTTACATGCCGGTTTTAATGCAGTTCCACATATTCACAGCTGGTGTTGATAATGGCTCAGAGAAATGCAGCAAAGCCTCACAGAGGACAAGCAAGACGAGGACTTCCAGCAAGCAAACATGAATATAAAAAATGCGCGTTTCAAAATATTCAGAAAAATCTGCTTTGCTAATGAGTGAGGATGAAAAAAGTGCATTTTAAGTAGCACAGAATGTTCTTTAGTGAGAAACTGTGAATGTAAACATTTGTCTATTTCCAAGAAATCTCCACAAAGCACCTTTAATTGACCTGAGCAATAATATTTGCTAGCTGCCTCGCCAGCTGGCTCATTTAGCAATTCCCAGAATCTAAAAAGTCAAAATCAGGAAATGATCATGTCTGAATAATCTGGTTTAGATGGACAAGTTAGACATTTAAAAACACAGCGCCCTCTTTACTTTTGCTGTCGAGCTGAGGTTGAAGACCTTCAACATGGCTGCCAGCATAACTAACAAAACCTTCAACCTCTCTCTAAGCAACTCACATATGTGTGTGTGTCCTCTTCAGTCCAAAGCCATGCGTGAGCGATGGCTCCTGCAGGGAATGGGCACGGACGAAGCAGAGGCACGGCAGAAACAGCTGGAGCAGGATGAAGAACAAGGGAAGAGGCTGGAGGACCTGATCCAAAGGTACCACAGTGACTTTTGCTTTCTCCTTACTCTGATTTTGCCGATCAGGTCTGACACGAACAGATGAGATTATCTGAGTAACAATGACAAAAACCGACATATCGCTTTTTGTTATTACACATCTGTTTTTCTTCGCTCCAGTCTCAAATCTATCTTCACTTCCTGCATGGACTGCTACTTCCTATATCCATGTGATCAAAATTTAAAATACTGGAAAAACAATGTGACTTCATCCAGCTTTTTCCACTGATTAGAAAAGACTGCATGCTGTGTGCGTCACCATATCCGTCTAATCAAGAGCTGGCACACCTTTAAAAATGGTATTTTTTTTAATCACATCCACCTTTTTGAACCAAAACCCCAGAATACAGGTTTAATTGTGTGGTTCAGCACAAACACTCATACTGCAAAGTGGGTTAAAATACACAGACACACATACTGTGCTGTTCATTTAAATATCTTTTCACATGAGGCAGGAGCTGGCAAACTATGAGGTAGATATGATAGAAAAGAAGAGCTGCAGGGAGAAAACAGAGATCCCTAAAGGTGAAATGATCGAAGAAAGACAAGTGAAAGCAGTTACTAGCCAGGGGAAGAGAGTGAGGTGTTGAGAAGGTTAAAAGAAGAAGGGAAAAAAAGAGAGAGTGATGTGATTCTTTGGGCACTTCCTGCGTTTGTGTCTCTGGGAGGAGCTTCCTGATTCCCATCAAGTATTTGTGTCAGATAGTCACTAACTCCCCTGATGAAGTTGAGCCATGAGATCACCGGTGCTATGAATAAAGCCCCAGCCACCTCTTGTCATCGTGATGCTTTGCTCGGCCCTGAGTGTTTTCCATTCGCAGGCTGTGAGAGTTGGGCAGGCCTGCACCTTGTCTTCTTGGAGACAGGACATGCATAGTTTTCCACTGACACAGGAATGAACTACAGCACACGTTTCATACATCAACTGTATTTTTGCTTGTCTGCATAGCGTGTATATACGTGTTAAAAATAAGTGAATAGGTACAGCAGCTGCTGGAAAGATGCTACTGATGTAGCATTTACAACAGCATGGACATGTTCATGTAAAGCCTGGCTCACACCACAGGGTTCTCATGCCAATATGACTCTGATTCAGCCCACCCAACCAGGTGGTGTGAGTGTGTTTAAGATTTTAGAGAAGATACCCTGCAAAGATTTTCTTTATGTGTGTCATACAACCCAATTTCAGAATCTGTTAAGATTTTTAAAATCCTGTGTGAGCCAGGCTTAATGCATAGGAAATTAAAAATTGGGGGGAAAAAAGGAAAAGCCTCCAGGATATATTTTTTCCCACTTTTGCCAGCCTAATGTAGGAGAAACTGTCAGCACAGTTCAGCAAAGAGTAAAGGAAAAAATGACACAAACTGCTCGGTCAACTAAAAAATAGAATAAGGCAAAGAGAAGTGCAGCAGAAACAGACTTCTTTTAGTTCCAGGCAGTGGAAGAAAGGTTCAGCCAACATGCAATGAGGATTTATTATTTCATAGTTTTTCATCTGAGGAATGGAGATCAGAGCCCGTTCAGTGAATTAGGCTCATGGAGAAGCCTCAGGTCAATTTTTGAATCAGCGAGTCAGGCTCCACCTCCTCATCTATCAAATCTGTGCATGAAAGAGCCTCTGTTAGCCGGCAGCTACTGTAGCTTATCACCAGCACTGAAACAACATCATACACTGCCACAGACACACACCATCAGGTTAACCTTCGCTGCAGTACAAACAGCAGCAGTAAATGGTCAAAGAGAGAGCACTGTAGAGCAAAGTACAGTCGTGATTGTGGTGAATCACTTCATTCAGCTGCAGTTGAATTGACTTGTTGTCTGATTCTCAGTTTCAATGGGGAGATATTGTAGTTCCTTACATAAGCAACCAAACCCGCAAAGATAATTCTTAACTGTGCCCAACTGGCATGTGTTTTTGGTTTGGATTTACTGTTTTTCCAGCGCTTTGTGAAGTGAAGTGTAGCCAAATGCGACTTTATTTAGTTTCTCAGTATGCCAACAGACAGGAGGAGGAAGAAAACCAAAGCAGTATTACAAGGATGAAAAGATTCTGTTTTTTCTTTTCCTTTTTTACCTCTGTTTTCAGGCTCAGTTTGCACAACCACAGTAAGCTCCAAAATCACCGAGAGTGTTTCAGAAACATCCTGAATGCTTCATCTACCTGACTGTTTCTGACAAAATCCAGAAGCTAATGGAGGCTTTGTGGCACCGCTTTCCTTTGTTGTGTTTTTAGGCACAATCTGAGTAATATTCTGTTTCACCTTTGGCAAAAGTCTCTTACAAATGCAGTAACTGCATCAGTTATCCTCTTGACAAACTGTCAAGAGGATAGAAGATAATTCACCTCAGTACCAAAGTCAAACAGACAAGCTGATAATCTGCCGTTTGTCTTGCATGTTTGTATAGAAGCAGTGCAGCAGTTCTCAAGCAGTCGGCACTGCGAACCAGAGTGTCAGATGTGCTTTTGAAAAAGTGTTTTAAGAGGAGTTCAGCTGTCTGGGATTCAATTCTCGAGTGGGAGAACTGAACGCCTCAGTCATACAAATCTTAAAGTTGAAAGCCTGGGAACGATTTTACCAAATCACCTCAAAACATCAACTTTGCAACAAAAATTCTTTTAAAAAACTTTTAAAAAATTGTCATTAGGATGTGACAGCATGCTGTGATGGTGGGAGAATTTCTATTTAGATGTTTTGAACTGGACAGGATAGTGATAGTGAAAGACAGCTCTCAGCTGTGTGTGTGTGTGTGTTGGTGTGTGTGAGCATTTC
>JAQFJB010000011.1:3264009-3274429 GCA_029874875.1 Naso minor | reverse complement strand
TGGGATATATGTCTCTTATGGGGTTTTTTTCAGCCTTAAAGTTGTTTTATATGTTATTTTGATTGTATGTCTTCATGTAGACACACCTTTTTCCCTGCTGAAGAGGCTGATTACTGGGGGCAGGCATTTGCAGATAGACCTTGTTTACTTTGATTGCTGGCTCTTCTATTTAGGATTGTGTTTGTTTTGTCGTACCACGCTGATGAAGGCTGAGAAAGGCTGAAACGCGTTCGTTTCTTTGCCCACAATATAAAAAACAAAATAAAATTTTAAAAAACTACAGCTGTCTTCTGAGAGTGCTGGTTTTTGAACATTCATGCTTACTGACACACAGTGTGCGGTTTGTGTGTTAATGCTTTAAAACAGCGTCTGCGAGTCTTTGTGGTTAATTCATGTTCATAAATTGGAGCAAACAAGCTTATAATAAGGAAATCTTTGCCTGGGTAGGCAGTGACCTATCAGTGTGGCACATGTCTACATTCAGTCAGCAGCCCATGTTTATATTTCCTATTTATGGACTAAGTAATGTATATTCTATATTACAAGGGCTATAAATCAACAAATATGCCTAGTTCAGTGTTACAAACCTAATCAAAGGACACATCCGATGTTTACACAATGTAGACTTATACAACATATTAAATGCCAAATAAGAGAGACAGAGAGTCATTATGGGAAATTAGTCCTAATGCTTGTTTTATACAAGAAATATACAAAGAGCCACACACCACTCAATAACAACGCCATGGCTGCTTGGAAAGAAAAAGAGCTTCCTCACAGCAGCAACATAGCCAGTCCTCCATTTGTGACCAAAAAGTGTGTGCAATCGTTTGAAGCATGAAAACCTGAAAAAAGTTTGATATATTTAGAGGACCAAATATAGGACCACATTGTGGTGCAGTCCTTGCAGCTCAATCCAAGGTTGGGGGATTGTTTCTCATCCCAGCAAGGCTGGTTAAATATAGGATGTACATACAGTCCAGTTTTACTGTATTAATAAATGATCACTGTCTCACTGCTGGAACAGATCCTAGATCACAAATATAGTCAGTGACTTGTTGGACAAAAAGATTAAGAAAATGCTTAAAAAAACATAGGAGTGCTGAAATTAACAGTGGGAATATCCTGGTTGTAATGAGTTACTTTCCCCTTTAATGCAGCCTGCAGTCATCTTTAGTTGGCTATAAACAATATAAATGATTAAACAGCTTCCTAAGAAATTCTAGTCCAACATGAGCCTGATATGCTGCATTATAATGGACAATACACCCTGATAAGATGCTTGCTCTCTTCAGTATCAACAATGGCGTTAAAATAGATTTTTTGCACGTTGCTATATTTGTTACATCATGCCTTAGCAAGAGACAGCTGTTTGCATGCGATGGCCCTGTGAATCGTAACACTGAACGACCCCGAACTGTGCTGATAATCCTGATCCAGACAATGGCAAGGGCATAGTTACTGAGGCCGATTTTGTGATAAGAAACTTGTCTTGTTCTTTGTTCCAGTTTTCAAATCCCATCCAAAGCAGTGCTTGATTACATTCAGCAGAGGCAAACAATAGATCTTTGTGACCCATGCAGCCAATAAAAGCTTGACTTTACTGCAGAGCAGCTCAACTGCCAACACACCACGGCTACTGCAATGTCCATGCTTACGTCGGGTTTCAATTTAGGTATGTAACTGGTGTCCGCAGATCTGGATAATGCCCCTAGTGTCCAACGCAAGGAAATGCATTTCTTTACGGAAGGATTGAAACGTAACAGCAGTAAAATCTGATTCACGACATGTTAAAACTATAATCTCATTCTTTCTAGCTATACGAACTCACTCGTCAATCCAAAAGAGCAACTGAAGGAAAAAGCCTGCTAGCCTACAGCAGCTTGTTAGCTAAGCTAGCACACTGTCCAAAATCCACCGCCAGAAGTTCAGTTTTTTAAATATATTTGAGACCAATTCCTGTCCGAAATATTACGGAGAGGAGGAGTTTCGCAGGCACATCGAACATCACAAACATTCTCATAGGAATGGATAGATTTTCGTTCACTCACCCTCTCACACATACGTGAGTGGAAACGAGGCGTTACTGCCCTGCTGTACTCACATCTCTTACAAGAGATATTGATCTCATTGACGGTTTGTTGCACACAACCATCTGGGAAGGCGCCATCGGAAACCGTATGGGAGAGCACAGACACTTTGAAAAAATACTTGGCAGGTGATTAGATGACTAATCAGATCAAATAATCATATGACCAGTCGGTAAATTAAACTCTTGCCGGAGCCAGTTGGGAGAAGAATGAAAACATCTTGTCCATCATGAAAAGCCTCCAATTTCATTCTCTGCTTTTTTTTAAATGAAAAAACTACTCTTCAGTTCTGATGCAAAAGCAGCACCTATGCTAACCATGTCTGTAGTGAAGAGTCGCTTCTTGTGTCACACACACATCATGCCCATAGCTCATGCTTATACTTCCTCAAAGGATGCTGATTGGTCCAGTGACCAGTCTAAGGGCCAGAAACGGATAGCTTGGTGCCTGGCAACATGGGTTGGGTGATTGTGATGCCATGATCTCACAAGTCCAGCTGCCTCACAATGTTAAATGAGAATACCTACTTGAATAAAGTTTGTATACATGATGTGATACCATGTTTGCTAAAGTTGCTATGTGTGTGAAGAAGTTATCGAAGCCATTAAAACAAACAGTGTCCCCTTCTATCAGAAATGTATCATTTCCTTGTTTTTGACCACAGGCTTGCCCATTTATAGAACCATCCCACCTGTCAACTCATTAGTGGAACACAATACAGGTGTGTTAGCTATTGCTAACAATGAACCAGATGAAGACCTATGCTGGTTATTTTAAATGCATTTTGCCATGAAAAATAAAGGCCTTTTGCATTTTAACTGAGAACATTCCAGCCATTCAATGAGCCCTTTGCAAGATAAAATAAGCTATGAAAGCAACTGTTGTTGTGCCACAGTACAGTCAGGTAGCTGTGCAGCATCCAAACATCACACCGTTGCAGATGAACTTGAGTGAAAACTGGCAGATGGTGAAGTGATGAGCGAGGACTGTGTGTGGATTTGTTTATTTAAACCTCCGTGATCGGAGCCAAGGCACCAGGTTTTCTGGCAAATGTTGAAGATACAATGCTTGATTTTGTTCGCACCGACAAATCCAGAAATATCCTCTCTGTTGAATGTTGTCATTGTAAAAACACAACACAGTTCACAGTTGAACTTGAGCACTGAAAAACCTGCATACTTATCTTTCTCTAAACTGCTCCAGATGAAACGTAAACAGTCAGGACGGTGTGAACCAGCGTTTGTGATATGGTGAGTGTGTCATATCGCTGCTGAAATACTGTGGGAAGACCAACTGTTCACTGCATTGTTATGAACCTTAATATCTCTTTAACACGCACATGCTCACACACGGTGACGCACAAATTCCTCGCATCCGAGATCAGTGTATTCTGAAGTGTTGTGTGTGCTGGCGCTCGGTGAGGAAGCAACCCTGGTCCTCCTCCCTAACTGCTTCCTAGTATTGTTGTTGCATCCATCTCTTAAACATCCACGTGAACGTGCATGTGTGTGTGTGTGTGTGCCCTTATGTGTACATGAACCTGTTTTACATGGGTGATATTTCAAGGATGGTGCTGCCCATTAAAAAAATTCAATACCAGCAGAATTGATTGGCTGGTTTATAATTGATTTTAAGATTCTTTAATTGGTTAACAAAGCTCCTAATGGTCTTGCTCATTCTTATTTATCTCATTTGCTTTCATTGAGCCCAGTGAGGCCAAAAGTCTTCTGGAAGTGGTCTTTTAATAGTGCCCAAAGCCCGAACATGAAAACATATGGGCAGGCATCTTTTTATAACCCCAGCCCACGTCTGTGGAACAGTTTACCTGAAGACTTGAGGGCAACATATAATGTCAATATTTTAAAAGCAAACCCAAGACCTGCCTTTTTAGACTGGCTATCAAATGACTTTCGACGTTTTCAAGATTAGCGATTTATTGTTACTTATGTAGTGTTTCATTATCTAATTTAGCATATTTTACTGCATCATCTTTTAGTGCTTTATTATGTTATTTATTTTATTTAATTTTATTTCAATTCTTTAACTTTACATCCTATGTCTCCCTTATTACGAATTCAGGGACAGCGTTTCTTCTGTTGTCAATGCCTGTTTTTCACTGAGTCCTTTATTCATGACATATTTTTCGACCTTGAGCATGAACTTTGGGGTGGGGGGGTGGTGTCATATACTCTGTATTATATAATTTTTGTATGTAAAGCGCTTTGTACCACATTATTTTGAATGAAAAGTCTATTAAAAAATTGATAGATTGATTGATTGACATTCCTCTCTTGGTTATCAAGGGAAGAAACTGCTTGACTTTAATTTACCATTGCAAATCTTCGATGTGAAGAAGTTGGGGGAGATAGTGGAGTGTTACCCTAACCTTACCTCTTACCCTGGTCCAAGTGTATCACTGGACAGTGGGGAACATGGTTCCTAGTCCATCTCTGACAAAACAATGTCTTGGTCTAAAAACATTGTCTTTCAACGATGGAGGTGATCCTTCCATAACTTTCATTTGTTTTATGTCCAAACTTCACCTCACCTTAACTATAAGGGTAGCTGATCAGAAAACCATCATTTTAGACAGTAATACAGGTTGTTTCAAATACAATGACAGACAAAAGAACTTGTTGTGTCTCTCTTTCGGTTGCAAAATTGGACTGACTAGTTGAAATCAGGATTAGGTGATGACTTAAAAGACACTGGTATTTGCATGCTGCAAGTAGGATTAACAGAGCAGGAAACTGTATGGATCAAGTCATTCTGTGTCAAAATAATCTCAATCAATCTGCTTATTAACAATATTACAGTGAAGAATAAGTGAATTTTTTAGGTATAAATATTCCCTGATCTACAGTTTTTAACAGACAGTGAGACTGCTTGCTTTAACCTCTGAAAACATTGCTCATTTGTATTAAATGCTACTAAAATTAGCCCAGTTCACTTTAAGACTATAACCTGCTGCTTGAGGAGGTAGAGAGGATGTTCATCCACCAAGCAAAGCCCTTAGCCAGATGGTCCTTTTTTTTTTTCTTTCTTTCTTTCACTGATCCTCCATCTCTGTCTGGTCATTTCTTGTGTCTGGAACATCTGGATTCTATCCAGGTCACAATTATACACTTCAAAAGGCTGATGTAAATGCACCCAGGAGGCACTGGGACCAGACGGAAATACAGTATGATGGCCTAAAACAGGTGGTCTGCGGCACAATTTCACCAGATGTTATTGCATACAGTACAGTGCAAATTTCTCTCTGAAAGCCACATATACAGAGGGCAAGCATGTTACATTTGTATGTTTTTTAACAACATAAAGAGCAACTGGTTTTCAGACTAGTAAACGCTAGCTGTCTCTGATTATTAAGTGTAAAAGCAAAGTTCATGAGCATATATTCACCCAAATCATAATATAAATCTTCAAGCTGTGTTTTCCAGGGCGTTTTTTTTTCTACAGGGAGTATCAAACATCTTAATTCTTCAGCTTTTCCAGCAACATAACAGAAAATATTCTTCTGTGTTATTTGTGTTTGCAGGCTGGAGTCTGAAATCGGTGCACTTGAGAGTGAAGAATCCCAGATATCAGCCAAAGAGCAAGTTCTACGGGAACGTCTGAAGGAGACGGAGCGCTCGATAGAGGACCTGCAGAAGGTATCAGAACACGATCTGTCCAGAACCTTGAATGAGTTATCGAGGTGCCTGGAGAGCTGCAAAAAGTTGGCTTTGAAAGAAGTATGCTGATATTTATATCATTCTGCTATAACTTACACAACTGTCATGTAGACCTTGTTCATCACTAGAGGCTTTTCAATGTTTTCAGTCTTTTATCAGTTTCCTGTTTAATTTCACGATAATTCCGTTTTCACACAAGTCAGTTATTTTGTGGTGAGTTCAAATAAAAACAGCAAAAGTGACAACTGCAGTAGTCAGCACATTCGGCTGCTAATAAAAAATGTGTAACATACAAATTAGATGACTCCATTGGTTTGTGTTTGCAATTATGCAGAGCAATAATATTTCATCATGTTGTAGAGTGAAGATTTAAAATGTGTGTTCAGTTTTTCTAAAGTAAGTGGTTATTTTTACAGGATACACAATCTCATGAAGCTTTGTTTGGAAGAAAAAGTTGCTAAAATTGGCAGAAAAACAAATAATTGCTAGTTTCAAAATGCTTTTTTTAAGGAACAAAGCTGAAATATTGTAAAATATTTTTCCATTACTTCATAAATACTTCATATCTGATTATGAATAGAAGTTTTGATCATTTGAAGCCTTCAGTCATCTTCATTTTTCAAAAGAGAACATTTCTGCAGGGATTCATATGGATTTTCTCATGTCCCTCTTTCAGAGTCTGATGACCCAGGATGGAGGTATGAGTGATCTCTCTCTCACACACACACACACACACACACACACACTGACAATGCACAACTCTCATTGGGATGGTGTCCTCCCCTGTGTTATTGTTGTTTCCTAGCAGTGGGGTCCCTCCCTTTCTATTTCTGTGTGTGTGTGTGTGTATGTGTGTGTGTGTGTGTGTGTGTATAATAGTCTCGCTGAGGCAGGAGAGATGCAGGCCAGAGCATGCTCTTGAACCCCCACAGAAACTCACATAGACACACATATACCTGCACACAAACACACACACATGCACCGAAACAAACACATACACACACAGAAACGGGCTCAGCGAGACTATTGAAGCTCACACACACACAAGGCCATGACTCTGCAGCCTGCAGTCGCTGCCTTTATCCCCTGCTATTCACCAGCGAGCCCTGTAAGCCCCTAAAGCTTTGTTCCTACCATCACACACACATACACATACGCATATGTACACACACAAAAAGCAGTAGCAAATACACAAACACACACACACACTTCTGCTGCATAAGCACTGAGCTTCAGAGGTGCTGGAGTTGCCGTGGACACAGAAACAGAGATGGGGAGAGTTAGATGGTGTGTGAATATTTGTTTGTGTGTGCGTGTGTGTGTGTGTGTGTAATAGGGGCGGGCAGGGTCACTCAGGGGTGTGGTTTCTCTTTTGGGGGGCTGGGCGGTATGTGTGTGTGTTTTTTTGTCGGGGTGTGGTTGAACATCACTGAGGTGTGCATATGTGTGTGTACCCAGCGTGCATGTGTGCGTGTCAGCGTGTGAGTGTGTACGTGCGTGTTCGTCGGCTCTCCCTCACGGCCTCTAACGTCCCTCTGGCCATGTGTCATTTCCCCTCCTGTGCTCCTGCTTACTAGATGCCACCGGCTGCATGTCCACCCCTCTCTCGGACTGCACGGACCCCAATCCCGTTCACCTCGTCCTGGACGCACAGCCCCGGACCGGCCCACTTGCTTCTGGAGAGCACCCCATACCAAGACCCGGTAAGACAGAGGGAGGAGAGGAGGGTGAGGGAGGGGAGAGAAGAGAGAGAGGGAGGGAGGGAGGGAGGAAGGGAGGACAGGAAAGTTTTGGGCCACAGCCAAGTTGGATTACCAGGACAAACTCGCACACATGGAGAATGGAGTGGCACACACGCACACGTTTGCGCAAATTCTGACACATCTCATGTACTTTTTTGATATTATTAGTGTTGTATTTAGTGTTAATATGTAATTGAATCAATTTTTCTTATAAATACCAGTAGGTTATAATATTCTTACAGCAGCAGTAGCAGTATTGAAATCATATTAGCATTAGGAATACTTTTAATCCACTTGATAGTTTTTTTTTGTTTGTTTGTTTGTTTCAGTTTCAGACTTCATTTTAGCACTATTGTTAGTTTTGCTGTAGTAGAACTGCTTTGCTTTAATCCAGCAGTTTTAGTTCAGGTACGAGTGGGTTCAGGATTAGGCACAGTTTCAATCTTCTTTATTTTAATTTTAGACTATATTCTTGGTAACAGCTGTACAGTTTTCTTCTGAAAGAAAACCAATTTTTGCAGCATGGGCTGAGTTCATTAGCTACCTTACATATTTGTTTCTTTGTATTTTAAGCTACTGACTTTGCGGTGGGAATAGCCCTTCAAAATAACAGCTCAGCTTTTGGGGCAGCACAATGAAGTTAGACAGAAATAGTTATGACTCATCGTTTAATAAATCTTTTAGATCATAAGAAAAGTGTAGGAACACACTCTAACTCCAGGTATGTTTACACTTTCTTTATTCTTTTATTCATATTTACCCTGCACATTTAACTCAAAACAGACTTTCCAACAAAGGCAAATGTGTCAGTTTCACTACATGTGTTATCCCTGGTCAAGACTGATACACAATACACACTAAATAATATAACTTGCCACATACTTTATTGTCATAAGTGACTTAATCTCACAGGTTACTTGAAAAAAGGAAAGTTAAGGGTTTGGGGTTTGTTTGGATTTTTTTTTTGTTTGTTTGTTTTACTAGCCCACCTCTGTAGTTTTTATCCTTAAAGGATAAAGTCCAGATAAGGTTTTGTTTTTTACTTATTGCATTTTTAACAGTTTGAATGAGAAACATATCAGTTTCATCAGGGAACACTGTGTCCCCGTCCTCACGCTTTACTCCCTCCACCTTTTCCTCCAAACACCCCCCACCTCCCCCCCACACCCCTTCACTTTCCTTCAAACCCCTCTCCCTCCTGCATCAAACCCTTCCCTCCTCCTTACCTCTTCTCCCTTTCCTCCCCCCTCCCCTCCTAACAGCAATGTTTGCCATGGAGATCAACGTACAGCACGACCCGCAGACCGGAGAGCAGCGCGTCCTGTCAGCCAACCGTGTGAGCCCGCTGGATGCAGCGTCGCGCGGTGTCAAAGTCTACGATGATGGCAGAAAAGTGGTCTACGAAGTCACTTCCTCTGGGGGCGTGTCCACCACCACAGTGGAGAATGGTTGGAGCTCTGCGCAGGTTGACCAGCTGATCCAGCGAGCTGCCAGACCTGCTGCACAAGGAGGCGATGGCAGCAGGTGTCAGGTGACAGTGACCCCTGCTGCCCCGCAGGCCTACGTTTCCCCAGCAGATATCGATGATCTGTCTCCACCTTCCTGTGCCCCACCATCCATCCCTTCAAGCCCACCAGCCCAGGTCACCCTCCAAAAGGAGACCCAACTTAGCATGATGCCCCCCTCTGCTCCCATTACGACCCAGCCGGGCCCCTTGGCCCACCCAGGTACCGAGCTCACCTCCTTGCCCCAAGCCAGCGCAGAGCACCCAGTCACCATGGTGTTCCTTGGCTACCAGGATGTTGAGGACACGAGCGAGAGCAGGCGGCTGCTTGGTTTCGATGGCGCCGTGAAGGCCGAGGTGGTCCTGATCGACGAGGATGACGAGAAATCGTTGAGGGAGAAGACAGTCACTGACCTATCCATCATCGACGGCACGGCAGCCGACCTCGTGTCAGGGCGGCCCATCACATCTGAGGCTGTCAGCACGGAACTGTCGTCTGACGGCCGTGAGCCTGACAGTGCTTCCTCACCCCCTGCAAATCCTGACACCAACACGGCCCCCCCACCCAGCCTCACCCCTGCCACAGGTACAGACAAGAGGAAACGCTGCGAGTGCTGCATCCTCATGTGACTGAATCTTCTTCCTCTTCCACCCTTTTATTATTACCCACAACACCCCTCTCTTCTCCTCTGTCTCTGGATGGTTACTAACAGAAGCCCTGCCTTCCTCCTCCTCCTGTGGACTCTGATCAGCTGGCACACACATACACCCACACAACGCTGTTGTCTGACCTTTGACTTTTGACTCCATTTACGTTATTACCTCTACATCTCTGCTATTTCGTTATCTTCTCTGTCAACATGGAGTCTCTGCCCTCCCGCCTCCTGTCTCCTCAGACAACACAGCACATTTCATAAATTCAGATTTGGCTGGAATAAATTAATGGTAGAAACATACATGTTTGGAGAATATTGATATATGTTCACAGACAGCTTAAATCAGGTTGTGTAAAACTACTCTCAGTGGTCAATAAGACTTCACGGACAATCAGTCACTTTGCCATGCTGTCTAACCAAACAATGTGTGCGGCTCTGAGGACAATCAACCAGATCAGCGCCTTTTAGACACTCACAGACTCAGTCATATCCTAAATTTCTCTTCTCAGTCATTTCCCCGCTTAACAGATTCTCCCCTGCTGTCTCCAAACGTACACAGACACACATAAGCAACCACTCACCCACCCTACGAACTTGACAACCCACCCCTTCCTTGCACAGACACTCTCTGACCAGGGCGGAGAGGAGGATACTTGATGCCTTGGTTTCTTTATGTGCCTCTTCATTCTTCCACATTGATAGTCCTAACAAACAAATAGAGATAATTAGAAGTTCTTTTAGACTTTTATTTTAG
>JAQFJB010000011.1:2933213-2943948 GCA_029874875.1 Naso minor | reverse complement strand
AAATATAAGATTTAAAATTAGAGTCAAATTAACATTCTGCTCTTGGTAAACGCTCTTTAAAGGAGCAGCTGAATTGGAGTCTAGACGAGGCTCTGTTTCATTGTCTGATTGCACAAGTACAAGGATTTTAATACTAAATAACAGATTTTTTTTCACAGTCAACAAGTGCACAGAACTTTCATCATTTTTGGAGCTAATCTTTAATCTGTAGCAGAATTTTGGGCTAATGTAAGCGACATCACAAGGGACGTGTTGTTCTCTCAAGCTATGTTACCGACATCCTAACAAGAACCCTTATTAGGAAGCCTCATTAGCGTGCACCGAGTTTGAAAACTACCTGTTCCACCATCTTGATCTGTGCAAACTTTCTTCATGATGCTCCACGGTCTGCATGAGTGACCATAACCAGCCAAAACCAGTTGGAGCTAATGATACTGCTCTGTGCCGCATCATTAGACATGTTGAGGATAAATACTGCGAATCATTTCTTGGAAAGCTTTTCGTACCGTTGCCAAGTCCAGCGGTGTCTGTCCCTCCTGGTTCTTCATTGTTGGATCAGCTCCATGGGCCAATAGCAGAGCACAGAGCTGAGTACGCCCCTTCTGGGCCGCCTCGTGGAGCGGCGTAAAGGCCCACTTATCGGTGGCGTTCACGCACGTGTTGTACTTGATCAGCAGGGCGGCAATGTCCACGTGCTAGACGCGGGAGGAGAGGTGGAGGTGAAGGCGAGGAAGGAAGGAGGGAAGGTGGAGATGACAGACAGGAGATGAAAGCAGAGGAAAGAGGAGGGATGTAAGAGAGCACAGAGGAGAGATAAGAAACACGAGCAGAAAGAAGAGGAGCAGAGAAGAGGTAAGGAGACAGCAGCAAGCATTTCACAAAAGCAAATGTGTGGTCTGGTGAATGAGGGCTATAAAAATAATGATCAGAGAAAATGTATTACATGAGATTCTCAGGAACAGAAATCCAGTGAATTATTCACTCCATCATGATTCTTATTTTCTCAGTCCTTCCTCTCCTTCTCCTCCTCTTCTCCCTCATCTATCTGCAGCACTTGTCTTAGCTTCAAACACAATGTAACTTGTTTCGTTTGGGGATGCAAAAGTGTGTGCGAGCGCGTCTGTGTGTGTCTCCAAAACGCAGAGCTCATCAAATTTTCATTCAAACATGTGTTCCATCACTCTTACAGTAGCAGAACGCTGTTGAGCTATAAGGAAAACGTGACTGATATGCAGCGGAGGACTCAAGAAGTTGGAAAACTACAAGCATTTCATCACAGAACCAAAGTGTAATAATAATGATCGTAATAATAATTAAAGTAAAGAGCCTGCAGGCGTTTGCTGGGCTGTGAAAAGCAAGAGCTGCAGTTTTTCAGTCTGCATCAGCACTAAGACAAACGCTACAAAATCAGACTGATGCATGAATCCTACATATGATATTCATTTAGAGACTCATAAGAATTTATAAATATTGCCTTAATGGCTGGCAAACTTTATTACATTCATTAAAGACAAATGAGGCACAATTTGCAGTGTCAGCATGAAGAGGAATGGGGGAGAATCGTAAAAAAAAAAGGTCAATACTCTCAAACACAAAGTGATACAATTCAGTTGTTCATTTACAGAGAAAAGCACAAAATCTTAAATTCAGAAGGTGGATTCAATAAATTTGTGCTCTAAGAAATTCAACAATTAACTGAATAACCAGATTTTTTTGATGGTGAGTTGAAGGAGTGATTGTCATGGCACTAAACTGGAGGGTTTAGATTTATTTAACATGAGTTTTATCCTAAAACATATATGATATTTATTATGTGAGCAGATGAGCTTGTGAACTGAACTCAGCTCTGCAGTGTGACTGAAGCCTGAGTGTCTGTGTGAGTCTCACCCCGTACGAAGCAGCATTGTGTAAAGGTATCAGCCCTCCTTTGTCCTGTGCATTCACATCGGCCCCGTGCTCCAGCAGGTACTCCGCTACCTCCAGGTTGTTATAGCCAGCTAGAGAGCAGCAAGGGTGGAGGGAGTTGGGGTATTGTTGGAGGGATTGGGGGGGGGTTGAGGGTACGGAAGACAGCAGGATGGTAAAAAAGGAGGAAGGACGAGAGAGACAGACGAGAAACAAGGTGGTCAGGAGATGATAGAGGAGGAAATGAAGAGGGAAAGAGAGAGAAACATGTCAGCCCACATCAGCAGCAGGGTGACAGTGTATAATCATCTTTTCCTTTCAGAAGCAAGAACATGAAGGCAGAGTGAGCGTGGGTGTCTAAGTGGTCAGATATCTGAAAAATCATAGACCTTCAAAGTGTTTTCCAGCAGTTTCTCAATTTTAAAAGTGTCCGTCATGCCGCAAAACATTTTCTAATTAAGATACACTTTATCATTATACGGGAGCTGGTCTGCTCGGGAAGTTCTTCATGAATATGGAGCCTAAAAAAGAAGGAGACAAAGGCTAATCAGCTTCCCCACCAGAAGAGGACTATATGGAGAAAAACTGCAGAAAAAAATGAATTAGTCTGAGTGACAGGCAGAGGCGATTAACTTCAACCGTGGTGACACAGGTTTGATTCCCAGTTCATACCAACGTTTTCCACTGAGGAGAGGCTTCTTTTAAGACTAAAATTTAAAGCTCTGACCTACCCTAACCTAACCTTAAGCAACCTGCTCATCATATGAGACAAGCATGAGGATTCTTGTACTATGTTTCAGTTTGTTTATGCCAGTGAGGTGCTGCAGCAGAATGCTTTCTATCTCTCTTGTGATCCCTGAAGCTGATGTTATCATGATTACAGAACCTGAATGCATACATGAATATCTGGGTGCACCTTCAGTACCTCTGCTATCGAGATTTAAAAACCTTACGCAGTTTGTAGGAGATCCAAGGTCACTGCAGTATGCTATAGATACGAGTTTAATAAATATACTTGGCTGTGACAGTCTGGTCTTTTGAGGATGCTATTAATGTATGAATACTAATTCTTCAGTTACTACTTTATCTGAAAACGACATATGATCTTACCAGGCCAAATCATCCACATTAAATCCTGTAAGTGGGCAGTAAGAAGCAGAAACATGCGCAACAAGATAAAAACTACATTTCCCAGCATGTCAAACTTTTCATTGTGAAAGATTAAATGTGTTGGATGGCACAAAATTTACTAACAGCTTAATAAATCTAAATCAGAGATCCTTTTATTTGGCACGTTGCCTTCACCACTCCTGTCTAGTTGCAGCTGAGTCATCTTTCAGTTGGAAGAAGAAGAACAGTGTGCGCAGCTTGGGAGTGATATTTGACAACTGTGATTTGCTTATTCAGTTGCATGCCTCAAGCTTATACCAAACACTGCTCCCCAACTCTTAACAGTGAGTAAAAAAAAGAACATCTCCACTCACTTGTTTATTTGCATTTTAGAACCGATTTTATTATCCTGCTGTTTATTGTTAAGGCACTGCATGTTCAGGTTCTCAGTTATGTTTAGACATGTTCATCCCAATGAGCCACAACACAGCCTGAGATGCTGAGGCAAGAGTCTCTGGCTGTTAGCAGCATTTTTCACCCCGTCTACTCTGTTATACCCAAACTACTTTCATTTTAAATTCATTATTCCTTATCCTGATTTGTTGCCTTTTTGTTAAATAGGCTGCATTGGGCTACATTTAAATAGCCCTATTCTAGTCTTTTGGCTTCTTAGAGCTCTCTGTAACACAGGTCAGCATTCATCCATTCAAACACACATTCACACACTAACAGCAAGGTGGCATCTCTGCTCAGTGCCTGCTCATCAGGGAACTCATACACACACATTCACACACCAATGGAACAGCCATCGGAAACAATTTGGTGTTCAGTCTCCTGCCCATGGACACTTCGACATGTAGACTGGAGGAAACTGGATCGGGTCACCAACATTCAGTAGATGACCCACTCTACCCACTGAGCTACAGCTGCCCCTGTTAGAAATTGTTTTGTTCCCTGGCTTGTGTGGATATTTTCATTGTAAAACACACATGCATTTTTTTTTTTCAAAAGTTACTGATCCTCAATAACTGCCTTTATGTAAAATTGAATCATTTTTAAGTTGCAGTTGATAACTTCGGCAAGCGAGCTAGCAAGCTATCGTTAGCTGTAGCATGAGCCTTGTTGGGAAGCAAATCCGCTGCAGCCGTTTGCGCCGGCTCGCACTTTGTTTTGTTTGTTGTCTCTCTCTTTTAAGTCCAGTTTGAACTGAGACCAAACGGTTGCAGGGCAAGTTGCAGCGGAGTAAACTTGTCCGTCTCAGCTCGCACTCAAGCCGACTAACAGTGTGGCTTGCAGACACTCTGCTGTTGGCAGAGGCGAGTCAGAGCGCAGTGAGCTAATCAGCTTGTACTGACATCACCTGTTGCTAGGAAGCGCAGCATAGACCGCTGAATTAGGACAGAGAGTACAGAGAGCGTCACTGATTTTTCATTTTTCTGCAAAACCGTCATCCTGGTGGCAAAGAAAATATGATGGTAAAAACAGGGCTTATTGGAGACCAGTTTAGCACAGCAGAGAATGGTTCATTTTTCAACCACTATTAGACTGTCTAATCAGGTTATACATCATAATGACAAAGTTATGCTGAAAAAGTTGTCTAGTTTCATTTAAACCAGTTTCTTTTTTTCATGAACGTCATGCCCAGCATCGAACAACATGGATCTGTCACTATACCAATGATTATATAAACTTGTCCTGTGTGACTTTTAAAAGCTCATATTCCATGATGAAATTAACTCTTGAGTGTCTCATTAAATTTACTGTAGCGCGGCAGTAAACAGAGTTTGGCGTCAGACCCGCTACCTCAGTGCATGCTAAACCTTAAGCTCCCTGATTACTTTTTATCAAAACGGGTGTTATGAAATATGAATGATGAATTGCCAAGTTGTCCCGGCCTGCCTGTCTCTGAACAAAGTGTTTTTATCCCTAAAACTTTAACTGTCTGGATGTTTTTATTGCCTTGTTTTTGCAAAGCACTGAGCCAAAATCCCAGGAGGTCGCCTGCTTCTGAGACGCTGCAGCCGGAGTGATTGGCACCAGCAAAGATACCATCGTCGCTGCTTAAATCCTGCAAATTTCAGCCAAACAGCAAGATCCTTCTGGCGTTATTGCTTCTGCCATTTTGTTGAGTGCTTCCACATGCACGTTACCTGCCAGGTGCAGAGGCGTCGAGTTGCGTCCCTGCGTATCCCGACAGTTTATGTTGTCAGGGCTGCATAACTTCTGCACCCTGGCCAGGCAGCCTTTCTTAGCAGCATCCAGCAGGGCTGCGTCTCCTCGCAGCAGGTCCTGGATGTCGGTGTCCCCATCCTTCACCAGATCCAAAGGCGTGTTGCCATCTCGGTTCTTCTTGGTGGGGTCCGCCCCGTGCTGGAGGGAGGAGCCAAAATTGAGAATTTAAGAACTTCTCTTTGTGTGTCGTGAGAAAGAAATGAATATGTAAGAAACAGCCACTCTGTGCACACACTCAAACATCTGTAATGGATAATAGACAGGGTTTGTAATGAAAATGCAAAGCTTAATCCATCTTAAGAAAGAATACATTTAAAGACTGAATGTCGGTACAAAACTTGATGGTATAAAATGTTAGCTCTCAAAATCCCTTATCGTTTAAACCCCAGTGAAAGTGTTTCACTCAGACGAAGAAGAGATGATGACAAGTGACGAGTGAGAAGAGGATGAAGGTATTTCACCAGAGAGAGGAGAAGAAGGAGAGACAAAAGGAGGTTGAGAGGTGAGGACGGGACATCCAGTGAAGTGGAAAACACCACATACCCCAGAGATGAGGGGAAGGCAGACATTTTCATCGCTCAGCTGTCTCCTAGTTTATGGTTTAACTTGTCATTTCATTGTAAGTTTTGAAATCCGCTCATTAAAATTTGATGTTGTGGGACCACTCCCCTGAGTACCTGCTGCTGGCCTGAAACTGTCCGTTAAACATCTCTCATGGCTCTATTCCATTTTATGAAGTTTTTTTGGACCTATCTCCATTGTGACTTTTCTGGCCTACTTCTCCATTTGCATTTTCATTTTGTATTTAATTCAATTCTTACTGTAATTTACTGTCTATCCACCTAAAGTCATCAGATAAACTTTCCAACCACTCTAAATGTTCCTGTGTGCTCATTGTGACTTGTTTATTTACAACATTATGTTATTTTTAGACTCAGTGATCAGTATCAGCGGAAAATATTGGCAAGCCAATATATCAGTCGAACCCTACTAAAGAACCCTACATAAGTTTGCATTTCATCAACAAAAATTTCAAACAAGAAGGTGCAGCACTGCTCGATCCACAGTTAATCTCTCGCAAGACCATAATACTTCCTGCAAACAACCACAAGTCATGCAAGTTCACGCATTTCATACCAAGTGCTAACAAGACAGGTTCTTCTGTAATTGCAAATAAATTCATTATGTTCCTGCACTTCAGTCCTAACAAATGAAACTGCTAATGAGAGCTTGGTGTGTTTCACAAGATCCCAACAGAATATCACAGTACTGGGAGCAAATGCAGCAGAGTTTTATTCTGAGCACAAATCCAACACAGAAAAGGGACAATAGAAAGTTGACAACAAACAGTGGAGACAAAGGAAAACCTACTGCTGAACTCTGGAATAGTTTATTCAAAAAGAGAGAACAGTTCCTCCCCAAGGCCACAGCAGATTAACACCGAAGTGCGGGAACACTCTGTTACTCGTGTGCATGTGTGTGCTAAAGGGGAATTGAGGGCGCCGCCATGTGTACACAGGATTCACAAACACAAGCTTAAAATCCAAATGAAATCCACCGGAGTGAAGGTTTTCCAACAACAGTGGAAAAGTGCCAAACCTTCCCACCACCTTGAACAATCGATCATCTGCCTGCGTTTCCAACCTCTGCCTCCAGACCTCTTACCGCAGCCTTCAGATCAGGGAGAGTGTGGCCTGAGGGAGCTGCTGTATCTCCAAACTCCAGGACTGTTTGGAGAGCAACAACTGGGATTTATCTGTACACGAGGCTGCAGACCGACATTGAGGAATACATTTCATGTGCTGCTGCATATGTAATGATAAGGCAAATGACGAGAGAAACAACCCCTAACAGGCCAAATAGAGCCTCATTTCTTAAAGCCCTACGCCGCATAGCTGAATAAATCACATATCTGTCCAATCTCTCCATTTCTACTCATGTTATCCCTTAGGTCAGGAAAACATAACGTTGGTGGCAAAATGTTCATTACAACTACAAGCCAATCTTCAAACTGTCCTGGAGTCATTTTTTAAAAAATCATCTCAAATGATTCCTCTCAGGAACACAATCGATCTGGTTTCAGAGCTGAAGATAGCACTGTCACTGCGACTACTTTGACAACAAAAAGCACTGAATCTGTTCTTGATAAAGATTACTACAACAACATTTAACAACATGCTCTGTGGGCCGACACTGGTTTTGATTTTGAGTCCTGTAAATGATAAATGTTGGGTTGTAATGTTGTCAAAGAAGTCTCACACGGGTCAATTCTGGGTCCTGTCTTGTTCACAATTTACATTAACAATATTATATCTTCTATAAAAATTATAACTAGAGTTGTTCTGATACCAAAAATGCTGCTACCTGTATCGGTGAGTATGCCAGTCTGTGCAACCATCTGATATCATGCAATTTATGAGCTGGCTGGAAACAGTACCCAGCTACTTTCCAGTCAGCTCAGGTAATTCTGACTGACGTTACATACATGAAATCAATTTTTCTTCGCTGTTCTAAACAGAGAGAGAGAGAGCTAGGAAATGTCTGCATTCAGGAATATTTTATTTAAAGTCAAACGTTTTCCTTTGACTGTCCACTAGAAGTCAAAGGAAAAAACCTTTGACTTTTACTGGAAAGTCAAAGGTTTTCTTTGCTGCACTGAATTATTTCTCTGCCAAAACTAATAACAGTTAATAGTCTGAACAACTGTTGCCCTTTGGCACTCACCCGCATAATTACAAAGTGTTTCAAGAAACCTCTCTTTCTCTGATCAATATCAGTTTGCCTTGGGGGCTTTCAGGTCAATGGGAAACAGTATTTTACTTGCTTTTTACACATACTGCATAATGAAATGTTAATCAATTTTACCTCAGCAATTTCCTTCAGCGTTCATAAACACCATGATTTAGTCCTCAAACAACTACTGTGTACCAGCAGGTCACAGACAGACTGCCAGACCTAAAAACCACTCCAGCTTATCCTAAACTCTGAACAATCGAGCGCCACATTGCTGAGTCCTCCTCTCAGCATTTCCTCATGACTGCACACTGTGAAACAGGGTCTGAAGACGCACAGCAAAGACTTCACTTCATGGAGAAAAGGAAGAAAGCACGCCTCCCTAACAGATGCTAAAAAAAAATTCACTGAATCTATGCTGACATAGAGCAAAAACGAACCACATGACATCCCACAATCGGCTGCAGCTTATTATTATTTCCATTATAGTTTAATCTGAATAATTTTATTCTATCAAACGACTGACAGCTTTGCTTGTCACAATTCCCCAGAGTCAGAGGTGGCATCTAATCGCTTTGACTCGCAGCTGAGAGCCAAGTGATATTTAAGGGTGCTTTCACACCTGGATCATTTAGAGAAGTTGTTCCAAAACACCATAAAATAGCGACATCCGTGTGTGTGTCTCCTGACATGTGTGTGTACCTGTACTTAGACGTTTGTGTCAGTGTAGCGCAGGTGATTTTTGTAAATGACATCCTTTTCTGGTTAATTACATAATGCATCATTTTATGACAATAAAATTTTTTAAAAAGTGCAATTCGCATTTGGTAATAACCTTTGCAATGTGTAGTAATTTATTACCAAATATGCAGAAACTTCTTACATATTTTGTTCAGGATTTTTATTACAAAATGTGGGTGTTACACTATAATGAATTTAAATTTATCACATTTTGTTGAGTTATTACATTATGAGGTGTTATTACATAATGCATTGTTACAGACACATCTCGAAGACATATTAAAAAAACTTGATGAAAAAGTGGCATTTCTATTGATTTTATTAGATTCAATGAGGAACGATAAAGTCTTCATGGCTCCACACCGACCTGATGTTTTTATAAACTGCTGTTTTCAGTCAGGACTTGTTTGCCATGTCTGTTTGTTGGATCCTGTTTTTATCAATACAGCAACATTTCCTCCTCAGCCAAGCGTAGAAGCATTTGTGTAACATTGTGCTGTTTTTTAAAAAATTTCCATCATCTTTATTTGTAATGCAAATGTGCATGACAACACAAGTCTGGCTGCACAGTCAGACTAAGACTTTTTTCCTCAGCGCTGTCAAATGCCTTCACAGTGCCCACCTGCTGCCCGCTCCCCTCAACCACAACTGTCATCCCAGCAACTGCACCTCACCATCCACCAAATACAAGCACGCTGAGAGCGTCGACTCACTTTTACTTTGTCACCACAAAGTCTGACCTTGTCAGTCTCTTTAGTTGCCTCACTGATGCTGCTCTGTACTCACACGACAGTTAATGCAATACTGATAATTGCAACACTGTTAATACTGTTAATTGCAACAGTTAACTAAGCGTGAGCAATATCTTTTCCCTTTCTTTCTGTTCCTGCATAAAGCTTATTTCTATCATTTCTGGCATTTATCACAATTCGTTTTGCATGTATTTAACATTTTATTACAAGGTTGCTTAACTCTTTGGTGTACCTGATACAGACTGCTGTGTCAGTTCATGTACACTGAATTCAACACTGTTGATCTAATAATGATTTATTAGGTGCCATATGGTATGAACACAGCGGTGATGGAGCCTCGTCTGGAGGTGATTATGACAGGAAAAACAAAAACACGTTCTGCTGTGAACCTGCAACATTTCACAGGACTCATTTAGACTTGACGAGATGTGACCAGATATCACACAACAGATATTTTCAGCCTTGCAGTCTGATTGGTTAGAGTTTATCATGACTGGGATTAAAAAGAGAAAAAATAAACAAAACTGCCAGGGTGCATGACAAGTCAGATTTTTGCACTTGTCTCTAACAAACTACAGAACTCAAGAAGTTTCATACCTATACTGTTGATTTGTACATACTGAGTTATGCACAATATTCACAGGGCACAGAGGACAGCAGATGTCATTTATTTTATTGCTAAAAGATGGTTTTGTGTCACCAGCTTTTCAATTAAATGTTAGAATAGAGTTTCAGCGACACTCTGTCATTTCTTTTAAACATTGTCCTCTGAAGCTGTACATAGAGGAGGATAAACAGTGTTTACAGGGCGTTAGAGCTGCAGCATACAAAAACGGCTGCAGAATTCAAATGTTTGAATCCTGCCGACTTCAACGCACCCAGAAGTCCTGTATTGTAATTGCAAACAGCATGCTAATGTTTGCAAATGCGGCTGGTGTGATGTTTTCCACCAAGGGAACCAAAAGAGACAGCAGAGGAAAAACATGTGCCACTGGTGAGGACAGATTTCTCTCGACACTTCTTCACTGCGGTTTAGAAATTCACTCTTTTTGAGGAATAGAATTTATTAAGCCTGTAACTTACAAATATTTTAATTACTGATTCACTGTTCAGATGGTAAATGTCAGAAAGTTTTTAAAATACATCCAGAGTCTACGGACAAGTCCGGCTAACAATCCAAAACCACAAGAGTGAATGTGACGCAACTCTCCTTCAAACAACTTTAGATTTGAACTGATGAGATGGATCTGTATTTATTTAAG
>JAQFJB010000011.1:2915228-2926555 GCA_029874875.1 Naso minor | reverse complement strand
AGAGTGAGAAGCGCAAGCTGTAAATAACATTTTATCATTGTCCTAGCGGTGTTTATTTTGGGTCAGTAGAGGGGTTGTGAGTACAACAGAATGCGGAGGCACACATGAGGGAAGGGGGAGGAGAAACAGACACAGACCGTTTGGAGAGAATGCAGAAAATACAACGAAGACGGAAGGCGCAAGTCACAGTTTTCTGAAGATCGACAGACTTAACTGTTGAGTCACTTGTGTCTGGCTGCTTTATAGGAGTCAAAATCAAAATCAAAAACCCAAAAATGAGTATAACATGTCTTCTTAAGGACGATAAACTTCTACATTTATCATGTTTTTTAACCTGCGAATTAGACGTATAACCCGAGAAGTGTCACTTCAGGCAGCAGTAGCATTTAAAATTCAACCCATGATCAGTCGTGCCACTGGTCAAGCTTCACACGCACACTTTTCCGGACAGGATCTCACATTATTTCCAAACCATAATGAAGCAATTAAAAAGATTTCTGCTCCCTCAGAGCAAATTATTTCCCAGGACTGGTGTCATTACACACACTGAGGCTGCTGAGGTCATGTTCTTTTTTTTTCCAAGTCCATTTTTTACATCACAGCAAAGCTGATTGTTTTGAGGGGACTAAATTGTTTCTCTTCAATCAACTAACCCTTTTATTCTAACTCCATATTTTGGCGGCGTCTGCCTTAAATAAAGACAAATTGATTTTTTACCGTTGCAGTGAATTTAAACATAAAGCTTTCAAGGATTTCTCAAACTGTTGAAGACAGAAGACAGACACCAACACTGTCGCCAATGTTTGATATATAAACTCTATCGAGTATTACTGAGTAAAGGTGACAAATTACAGTTAAGCTACCTTGACAGTGTCCAGGTCTCCGGCTTTAGCAGCTTCCAGAAGTCTGTAGTCCACATCTGAGTTTCTCACTGGGATGTTTTCTACAGAGTATAGCACACAGGAGAACATTGGCAAACATTCATTAAATATGATTTGCACAAATATGAGTAAAAGCAGCAAATGACCGGGAAAGTAATTTTCCCCTCTGCGAAGAAAAAGTGGAGGTGTGAAGAGAAAATGACATTCTCAGGATGTCTCTGCTGCATGGGATGTGTCACAGAACGGCAGCAACTTTGTATTTACTTTAGACAGACACACACGCGCGCACGTGAACGCATGTCAGTCAACTTTTAAAGGACCACACCAGTCTATTTTTGACTTCTCACCATGTGCAGAGATCACCCCTATCTTCTACAAATGTTGGTAAAATTTGACCATATGTATACTTTAGATCTCAGTCTCCATTTTTACACCCAATTCACTGCAATTCACGTTGAAACAGGGCACAGAAACACTAAAGGACACATGAAAGTTGCTTGGTATAGGTGATTCACCCTTCTAGAGACAACTTCTGCATTTATTTGGTCAAATATTACTGAACGAGAGAGAGAGGCGAGCCATGAGCTGTTAAGACAAAAGTTATTTACACCTGGAAAAATAGTTCCTTACAAGTGTTGCCTTCCTCACTTGAATATTAGCCCGACGAAGGATTTTTACACAGACGCTCTTTTTAACTAACGCTGTCACACATTTTCAGGTGCTTCCTGTAACGTTTGCTGAATATGGACAAAATGTAAACAAACACCTTATCTCACAGATAAAGCTATTTTGGGAAAAATGTGTTGGGTTTATGTGACTGATGTTGACAAAGGACAATGACATACAGCAACACTGGTATGTTTCTTTAAGGCCATCTTGAATCAAAACATATTTAACAAGTTACAAAACTACCTTTCCAGTGAAATTTGCATTGAAATGACCAAATTTCAACAATGAGCTGTGTTGATTTGCATCTTGAAATTAACTGACAGGAGAGAAAAATGCATCCATCTGCCACCCCATACAGCAGTGTGTTTCAGTGACTATGATTTCCAGAAGTGAATTTTCTTCCTGATGAGTACAACAATGTGGTTAAAACTAAGAGAAAATAACAATTAAGTTTGCCAACATATAAGGCAGGAAGATATGTTGGAGGTTCCTTTAAAGCTGCTCTTTTTTTTAAGTCCCAGCGTGCAGGATTTAATGACATCTAGCTCTGAAGTTGCAGACTGCAAATAAATAACCCTCTGATCATGCACCCCTTAAAAGTGAAACTCACAAAAATGTGAAAGGCCCTCTCTTTAGCCCGTGTTTGGTTTGTCCATTCTGGACTATTATAGAAACATGGTGGATTCTGCAGAGGAGGATGTCTTCCCTCTAGATATAAAAGGCTCATTCTCAGTTAATGAAACAATGTAACTAAATATAACTATAACTAGAAATAATAATATTAATTTCAGGTTATCTAATGATTCTTTTAAAAGTTTGCATTTCTAGTAATTTGTTAACTGATCGGACAGTAGGGCTGCAACTAACCATATTTTTATTATCAATTACTGATTATATTTTATGATTAATTGATTGTTTAATCCATGAAATGTCGAAAAAGTGCTAAAAATGCTCATCCTAATTTCCCAGAGCCCAATGTGACGTCTTCAAATTGCTACTTTTGTCCAAACAACAGCCTCAAACACAAAGGCTCCTCATTTATTTTCATGATTGACAGAGAGGCAGCAAATCCTCACATGTAAGAGGCTGAACCAGCTTTTCTTTTTACTTTTTTATCTGAAAAATGACTCAAAGGATTAATTGATTACCAAAATAGTTGGTAATTGATTTTCTGTCGATTGATTAATCAATTATTCAATTAATTGTTGCAGCTCTATCAGACAGAAAAGAATTTAACAATTATTTTTTAATCATCTTCACATTGTCACAGCATGAGACCAGATACAATACTAGGCTGTTTGTTGATTGGGTGATTGAATCTGCACCTTTAGTCTGAAACTATTAATAGTGACCTTTTAAAAACATTTTCAGTTAATCCTGCTGTTGCTAGCTGCTGCATAGCAACCAAAACCCAGCGCCTACACAGCTGCGCACCCACCCACCCACCCACACGAACACAAAGGGTGTCCTACCATTGAGTATTTGCTGAACAGCTTCATTTCCCATTTGAGCTGCAGTGAAGCCCTGCAGTGACACCAGCGAGGCGTCCGCCCCGTATCCTAGCAACAGCCTGCAGGTCTGAAGGTGGCCTGCCAGCGCTGCGCGGTGCAACGCTGTCTGACCCAGCGTGTCCAGAGCGTTCACCTGCAAACACAAACACTTCTGTGTTACAATAACTGATGAGACCTTCAGGTAATCCTTTATTTCTCATTAACTGCTTCACTTAAAAAGCAAAATCCACTATCAGTTACTCTTACAACTCTTATATTCACCCTTATACTCACAGATTTACTGACATTTCATGAATGAGACCCATTGTCTCTGTACTGTTTTAAAGTAGGTATAAGTCAAATGAATAAGAAAATTGTCACTTTCTGTTTTATTCAAGTTTGACACAAAATTCCAATTACCCTGGACTCAGGGTTTTATGTGCTCAAAACCAATAGAGAAAAATGTAAAAATTTAGTCCTAGAGGGTGGTGTTTATTCTTATATACTGAGCAACTGCTTACACACACACACACACACACACACACATAATTTCACATTTATATAAAAGTACTAAGTTAAAATGAGTTAGGAAAGGGCAATATGTATAAAATCTTTATTCTCAGTATACTGTGTTATACTACCTCAATAAAATCGATGTTAAAATGTTTATTGATAAAATAATTAGACAAGAAATATCTGCTAATGTCCAGCAAATTAAAAACTTGGCCAATGAGTGCACCTCTTCATATTGACGCACAAATCTGATAAAGCAGTCCTGATTATAGATTTACAATAATGCCTGCAACAAGAAACAGCACGGCAGAGTCACTAGATGTGAGGGTTATAAAATGAGAAATGGTTGTGTTGAGGCTCTAGATCAGACACAGTTAACTAAAGGTTTAGTGTTGCTACAGGAAGAAAACCTGAGGCTATGTCAGCTACAAAATTTTCAGGTGGTCATGTGACTTTGATCATATTTGTCTTTAATTCTCAGCCGAATTTAGACTCTTGTTCGGTGCATAACATGCACACTCTTTGACTTTTATGTGTCAGTAACAGTAAGAGCAAGAGGAGGATTTTTCTCCTGTACCGAAAATCACCTCTTTGACTGAAAACTCACGATTGTGTTGCATTGCATTCTGGTCTACTGTTCTGTTAACATGTAAACATCAGTGCCCCCCTCATCACTGACTTTCACCCATTATGTGCGGCACAAACAAAAACACGGATGTTTGACGCTGATATTTGAGACTGCACAAACATTTACATCAGTTAAATTTCTCTGACATTAAAAGGGTCTTTCTCTGTTGATCAGTGTCGGAACAGCCACGTTAGATTGACTCTGGTTCAGCGGCTGTACAGCAAACGCTTTTCATAGATTCTGTGCATGACGATGACAAAGAGATAACCACAAACAACAGAGCAGACTAAAAAACATTTGTGACATTAATCTACATGCATGAGTGGATAAACAGATGGATGCACAAACAGGGAGATTTATATTCCATCATGTTTGTGTTTCATTTAATAACAGCATGTTTGCATATATTTGAGAAGGATTAAGGCGGAGAGAGATACATAAACAGATTGCTGGATGGAGATTAGAATGAAGATATAACAATGAGAACAGAAAAATTCTGAGAGAGAAGTTGGTTCAAAGGACAAAAATGTTTGCACACTGGTGAAGCTCCCACCATTTTATTGCTGGAGCAAATTCAACTTTTCTATCCACATGGATCTTCAAATTCGCACCAACAAAAAAATGGTGGGAGCTTCACCAGTGTGCAGACTTTTTTTGCCTTTTCATTGGATTTTCTGCTTTGTCCTGCAACTAGGCACACTAGTGGATGCATATGCATTACTTCTCGCTCAAAGAAGTTCGGTTTACCTTGGCACCATGTTTCTGTAGCACCTCCATTATGTCATTATGAGCACGTTCTGCTGCCACGTGGAGAGGAGTCATGAAACTACAAAGAGGGCGAAGAAAAGAAGAAGATAAACGTGAGTGTTTTTATTGGTGTAATTTCTGTATTTTGCTTTACATGCAGTAAACCTATAAAAAACATGCTCATCCACTGTCCAACTGTTTTTTTAATTTTATTAATTAAAGTGAAACTAGTGAAACTACTTTTTTTGGCTTTACTTTGTCATTATGATGTATAACCTGATTAAACAGTGTAATAATGGTTGAAAAATGACACCATTCACTGCTAAATTGGTCTCCAATAAGCCCTGTTTTTACCGTGAGATTTTCTTTGCCACCAAGACGAGGGTTTCGCAGAAAAATGAAAAATCAGTGACACTCTCTGTACTCTCTGTCCTGATTGGCCAGTCTACGCCGCGCTTCTTAGAGACAGGTGATGTCAGTACGAGCTGATTAGCTCACCATGCTCTGTCTCGCCTCTGCCAACAACAGAGTGCCTGCAAGCGACACCGTCAGTCGGCTCGAGCTCGAGCTGAGACGGACCAGTTTACTCCGCTGCAACTTTCCCTGGTCTCAGTTCAAACTGGACTTCACAAAGAGAGCAACAACAAACAAAATCAAGCACAAGCGACGCTAACAGCTGCAGTGGATTTGCTTCCCAAAGAGTCTGATGCTAACGTTAGCCTGCTAACTCGTTTGCAGAAGTTATCTACTGCAACTTTAATTAACTGATATTAAGAAACACACAAATACAGGGTCACAAACAAAAAGGACTATGATAAACTATTACACTCCTACTGATAATACAAAATGTAGAAAACACCAACTGTTGGCCCTTTTCTCACGGTTGCAAGATTCACGAGTTCAAGTGATAATTCAGGGTATTTTTACACCTGCCTTGTTCAGTTTGGTTGATCTGTGCCGGATCAGCCACATTAAATCAACTTTGGTTCAGCAGTTGTAAAGCAAATGCTTTTGATAGACTGTGCATGACACTAACAAAGACCAAAAAAGACAGAGACCATCTCCTCATACAGGTCTTGGTCTGGTTAGAAATGAGCTCTAATACAGTTTGTTTGTGGTATGAACACGATCCAACCTGGATCTGCCTCAACGGCTGAACAACGGTGCATTTTTGGAGTAAACCAGCTCCCGTAGCCAGCTGCGCGGCGCATAATGTGCCGAGAATGACTTTGTAAACAAACAACTAGCAGTTTGCTGTGACACAAACATAAAATTGATAGTTGACTTGGAACAGTGACAAAAGTTTTATATTTATATACACATATCTGGCCTGGTACACGGAAGCAAATGCCACTTCTGCCGGACCATTTTGGATTTTAGACGTTTTCTTTTCTTCCAGTTTCCCACCAATCCATGAGACAAACCCACCTGACTTCTGACCAATTAACAAAATGACAGCTCCCACTAGATTTTACCTGTATGAAACCAAAATGAACCAAAGGGGAAATGCAGGTAAGTAGTGACACGTCCACGGATTTGGACCAAAAAAAAGGTGTTTTCCCACCATCTCCAAATCCATCTTGTCAGACTTGAAGCTTTGTGCTTGTGTCTGAGCCACAGTGGTGTAGACCAGCCGGCTTCAAACGAGAAAAACTGACAGCTACAGTTTAAGATGTGTGACGGCCAGCAAGAGTTGCTTGAAAACAACAACGGTGGCTCCTGAAGTATAAATGCTGCTACAGCATCAGCTACATCAGAACTGGAGAGAATTTCTTCATTTACAGAAGAGCGAAAAACATCACCAAGGACTTTTCATGTCTTTTTACTCCTCCCCTAACTGACTTTGGCAGTTAAACAACCAAAGGCTCTGCTGGTAACATCTCCTACTACTACTTATATGGTTTGTTGATCTGATTGATTGGAGTTAGACCATGATGGACAGATGATTCATCCAATCACCTGGCCAGTATTTCTTACAAGTACCTGCCCTTTTGCTAACAGTTTCCAAGAACGACTGTCCAGATGGTTCTGCGAAATAAACCATCTGGTGCGTCAGGCTTTCTTACAGTAGCTTCAGACCAAAAACACTGATGCCATCTTGTTGACAGTTTGTATACCAACACAACAATGATCTCACTTTATGTTTTTAAACAGATGACAACAATACTCACTCTTTATTCTTCTCATTTACATTGGCGCCTTTCCTCAACAGCAGCTCCGTCACCTGTTTCCTCTTAGGGTGTGGCGATGCTACGGCACAGTGCTAACACACACACACACACACACACACACACACACACACACAGAAACAGAAATATCATCTTAGCACCTGTGCAACAGTGTAAGAAACAGTGTGTGCGCTAATGCCTGAGTGTTTCACTCACCAGTGCAGTCTCGTGTGTATGAGGATGTTTGAAGTTGATGATCTCCAACGCCAGGGTCTTCTTTGCTTTGGCCATGTCAGCTTCACGAGCAGCTTGAAGCAGCGAGTGGCCCTTATACTCATCTGAGCACACAAACACAAAGAATGCTGACATGTCAGGAACAGAGAAGCCAGCCTCTGCCTCAATTTAAAGAAAATTTTGAGTTCTTGACAGGTTTTCTATAAACCCAGTAGTTGCATAAGTATCTAAACCCACAGGGGACAATTTGACGCTTGAACTGACAAAAATTGACAAAACTGGAGTTACTAGATTCTTAAAAAACAAGAAGAGCACATGCGCACATTCAAAAATATTTAAATCAGGTGCTGAACCAAAAAAACATATTATCAGAAAAAGAAAGAAGAGATCTGCACACTGAAGCTCCCATTGCAGAGAACATTTATTTAAACATCCGTAAGTGACGTACAAGACAACATATTCATGGCTGATGAAGTGTGGAGAGCTTGAAATGTCACTTATGGGTGTTTAAATAAATATTCTCTGCATTTCTGATTACTAGATTCTTACAAAGCCATAACAATACTTTCTTTATAATTCACATCATCCAAAAAACTTCAGACAGATTACTTCAAAGTTTCTAAACAAGTGATTATCCCCCCCCCCCCCAGGACTCAAAATTACAAACAACAAACTATTTTGCTTCAGAGGCATTTCAGGCTGCATAAAAGGAGTCTGTTCAAGCACATTTACTGACTGAGCAGCAGCATTCATGCATTTATAATCAGACATTTAAATAAATGGTATGAGCGCCACAAAGAAGTCACATCTTCAAGGGAAGATGTGTGGTCAAGAGCAAGACAAGAGAACAACACAAGCAGCCTCTGCACTTATTATATAAAGAGAAACTTGAAGTCATTTTTCATCCTTATTAATCTACCACAGTGCTGCCCAAACGTTTGGGTTTGAAACCCTTTAAACTGAAGAAATGTCAACTCTTAAATGTTCGTCACAGCTATAAAAGATGTGAGAAACTGGCTCTGGTGTTTGAACTGGTTCTGTTCAGGATTCTTGGAAACTTGGTGCCATTTAGCGAACTGGCCTGCGTTTCCACCAGTTTTGAGCAAAATTATGGTGATCAAGGAAACATCACCAACAGAGGGCGCTGCACGACAAACAGGGACCTGTAGAACTTGACACGCACACTTCCCTTTACACAGAAAACCTGCTATTCTTAGGTTCAAGCTGAAAAGTTGACTTTCTGGGTTCTGAATCTATTTAATTTTAGCTGTAATGCTCAGAATGGTTTAAGGTTAGATGTGCCAACCGGAACGGAACTAGTTCCATGTTGGTGGAAACGGGCTACCAAGAATTATTGTTTTCTTTGAAGGATTTTTGGATGCTCGAAGAGAAGAAAACTTCCGGTACAGTCGGAGATAATGAACATTAATCTGTTTAACAGAATCAGAGCCTAGTTTTAAATAAAAACACAATAGTTTGTTCTGAGTATACTTGAGCTTCCCAGGGACACTGAAAGAAACCGTTCCTGGTAGTTAAGCGGGTTTATGATGAATGTTCTAAAAATTGCCTGTATTCAACTACAAAGTCCTTGTTTTGATTGATGCCTTTCTTCTGCTTTTACGTCAAGTGCCTTGGAACATGCTGCAGATGGGAAATTACAGTGAAAATTTCATCTGATTTATAGGTTGTTGTTGTTATTGCATTAACCATCTGGAACCTGAAATGTGACAAGCAGCTGCTGAAGAGCAACCAAACACATTAAAACCCCATTTACACCTGGTATTAAAATGACATCTATACCTGGATAAGTTATCCAGATAAGGAAAAATGCTCGTTAATTCAAGGTGTAAATGCATCGAGATCGGATTGTGATCAGATCTGCCAGACCACATCTGAACATAGTCTCACTTGCATTGTGTTTGGATCTTATATTGGTGTAAATGTAATCTGTTCAATTTGCTTGTATTAAACTTGCTGAAGTCTGCAGCAGTCAGTGTTCCCATTGGGCAGCACCGGCTCCATATTCGTTTTCTCTTTTGAAAATCAACACTGTCAGACGGACAGATGCCACAATCAAAGGTACATCCTGCATCAAGCTGAGTCGCCGCACAGACTCACTGAAGACACAGCGACATTTCATTTAAATACAGTATGGTGAGAGTAAGGAGAGTTAAGCAGCAGGACGATGGATGAGCTGTCAAAGTGAAACGCAAAAAGGACCTACTTCAAAATATTTCGGATGCTAATAGAGAACTCGGTAACTTAAATGAACGAGGAGTTTGTTTGCTCACCTGTCGTCTGCAGGCAGCTCTTCGTCTACGCTCCGTTCTTGTTCCGTCACTTTCACAGACGTATAAAACTACTCCCAGACATATTTAAAATTAATCTGATCACAACAAATGAAAATGACTGTTGTTTTGCTCTGCATATAGTAAGTGAGTATTTCATGAACAAAATTTCTCATATACAGGTTTTGATCCAATCACAAAGTGGATAATGGGAACGCATTATAAAGACGAGGTGGAAATGCAAATGTGAGGTTGGATCTTTTATTATCTGGATAACTTATCCGGATACAGACTGTAATTTAATACCGGGTGTAAATGGGCTGTTACATGATGTCAGTGATTTTATTTTCTTTCATCAGATGGCTATTAAAACAATAATGTCCTACACAACTCATATGGATCTTTTAAAGGAATAACTTCACTTTTTGGAAAATGTTTTCTTGCTGAGAAATGAAGAAAAATACAAAATAATACCTCTGAGATAAAAATGAAGCTACAGTCAGGAGGAGAAGGTTAGCATAGTAGCATGGCATGAACAGCTGGCCTGACATGTCAAGTCTTGCTTTTTTAACTTGTGCAAAAACTGCTGAATTAATGATTTGATGTTTTTCGTGGGGGTTGTGTGCCAAACTATTTCTCAGCTGGTTGCCTGGCGACCTCACTTTGACAACAAGACTCAGCAACAAAGCGTAAGAGTTATTCCCCAAAATGCCGAACCATTACTTCTAATACGCTATATCTTTGGTCTGCTTACTTATTTAAAGCCAATTACCGTGAACTACTTCCGTTCAAAACGAGAGAGGGCTTAGTGTCAGAGTATTTAAGGTTCCATAAAGCAGATGTGAAGTACTTTTAACAGGCCATACTGGCCGTACTGGTCGTATAAATGTTTCCTCCAGGAAAAGAGAAAAGCTGGCACAGAACTTCCTCTCGACTCCGGCGATCTATATTTTCACTGAACACACTTTCACATAGAACACAGGCGCAAACAAGCTTTTGACTGTTGTCTAATCAGGCAGAGAACTCCTTTCACCAGCTAGAAAAGAATACAATAGAGAAAAGTCTGATTTTGAAATAAAAATCTTTCAGGTTCAGGTTTGTGTTTCTGTGACAGGTCTTGTTATTGCAGTAAACGTCCCACGGAGATTGGCTTTCACAAACATGCCCTCATCAAACACCAAACAACAAACAAGTAGCAATTGTCCTGCACTTGTACACAAACTTGAGATGGCTTATGATTCATGTAACATTTCATTTGTGTTTTGATCTGCCTCATTACAACGATGGAGCAACAAGTACAGCGGCGAGAGAGCTGATTCAGTAATTAACTTTCAAAGACACGCAGAGAGCTTTATAGCAGAGACAAAGACTTGCCTGCTTTGACTCTGCGGCAGCTGCAGACATAAAGAGACTGCTGCATGGATTCCATTGTTGTGCGCTTTCTGTTTAATTACCTTTATATTGTACATCTGAGAAAATGCTCTGTTAAGAAACATGCAAAGAGATGTGGAGTTCTAAGGCCTGTATTTTTAAAAGCAACAGTTGGAGAAAGTTGTGTTTCTAGATACACGTCTGCACTAACTTGAAATAAACACTGTGATAAGGCTCAGCAGCTCAAGGATATTTTAGAGTGAAAAACTTGAGAAAAATGCCTTGACCTTCACATCCTGTAGAGAAGCTGCTTCAATGAGCTACTGAATGAAAGAAAT
>JAQFJB010000011.1:2847399-2857412 GCA_029874875.1 Naso minor | reverse complement strand
AACTCCAGCAGTGTCTTCGTGGACTGAAAAAATTTACTCCAACCCTCCATCAACATTTGGATCATTAGCCTAGATAACGACTAAACTTTCATTTCTGGGTGAACTATCCCTTTAAGCGTTTTTATCCTAAATCCCTGCCACTGTTTTTGCTATGAGGTCTGCTCTTCCAAGTGTATCACGTCAGATTCACTTTATTATTTTACCTGCTCAAACTTTTTAACCTCATGAACGCCACCTGTATATGAAGTGTGCATTTGTGAGATTTGATCATGCCGATATTCAGCACCCCTAAATCTCTATTCATGGGTTGGTTTTATTTATTCTTGATAGGGGAGCTTAACACAGCGGAGCACAACAACACAGCCATCACTCTGCTCACCAGATTTGGCTCCCTGAGACTTCATTCCGTCTCAAAATTAAGTTTTGTCTCTGGGTCACGGCTGTTGACCCAAGTTGATGATCAGGGGCCAGGTGGTGTAAGATGAAACACTCAAAGGTTGTATAGCTTGCAGCTTGGAAATTGTTGATCGCACTTCATACACTGAATAACATTCTCTCTTACATTCTGTACTGCAGCGTTCTGCTGTGTCTGAGTTAAAGATGAGTTTGTGTTGCGTACAGTTTTTCCTGTCATTTCATAAGTGCTCTTTTAGGCTGCCCTTCATGTTAAGCACTTTTTTTTTGACTGAAAATCAAGCTTGTTTAAATGAAGTGAAAGTCAGATGACAAAGATGAATGCTTACCTTTATTCAGTGCCATTCATAATTATTGATAAATCAATGACTGGTCTCAGGCCTGACAACAGGCTGAATGTTGTGCTCAGTGATCACAAAGCCCTTTGCTGCTATGCAGTCATCCAGGGTGCACACACTCTGCAGCAGCTACTGGAGAAATAAAAATGACTGGAGCAACTTTCCCTCCTTGTTGCTCTCAGCACTCCAGGCTGACGCCAGCAGCAAGGTGACGCCAACCATCCTTGCACTCATTTGTTATTACTACTCACATTGAGCGATGCTTTTCCATTAAGATCATAAAGATTAGCCTACAAACTTACTGCTCAGACATTTTCCGTGCTGCCGCGTATCTTGTCTACTTCAGACTTTTCCTCAGGGATCAGTAATACAGCCTCTCTGTTATTCAAATCACCTTTAAAGATCAACTGCTGCTGCGAGTGTCCTTTCTGAACCGAGCCTGTGGTGCAGTTTCTCTTCTTAAATGAAAACTAAGTTGGTGTGAGCTCATATATTGTAAGACAGAGAGAAATCAATGCTATTTGGTCCCCAGTGTGGGTTTAGGAATGAGGAGTAATGCAGTAATTGTAATTTAAAGGTTATTTGTTGTGTTGTGCTTAACGGAAACCAATAACATGCGGTCTGTGGGTGCTTTAACATAGTTTTTGAAATTACTGTGTGATTATACAGAGCGCAGATTGTGACTTTGGAGGGGTGCAAACGCTATACTTCAAGCCAACAGAGACTTTAAAATCTCAAACTTCGCCACAACAGTAGCACCACAAATGAAACCTTATTACCAACATTTCATAGAAGAATCGCTGACTGACCATGTAACTGTTGAGACCAGCGTTAAATGTTTTGTTTTTTGTTTTGTTCACATGACTCAGTCTAACTGAGTCAACAGACGCTATGAAAAAACTCCAAATGTCACCAGATAATTTATCATAAACATACTGACTCACTATGGAATCAGATGTCAACCGTCCAAATCAGTGCAATACACACACATGTTAACTTAGCTGACAACATGTGGAGCCTGTGTTTTGTGCTTACCTATACAGACGTCTATCTTGCCCTTGATGGAAGCTTCGTGGAGCGGCGTGTAGTTCCAGTTGTCTCGTGCATTAGGGTCGGCCCCCTGACACAGCAGCAAGGACACCACCTTAAGACAACACACAGAACACCCGTATTTTATCTTTATTTGGCAAAAAAGAACGTCAAATCCCAAACTACTTTCCCCCTTCATGTTTTTTTTTTTTAATTCTGTAAAATCTGGCACAAAAGGAGTCCTTTCAGGCTTGGGCCTAGATGTTATCAAATATCGCGATATTCGCCATCATTTGTGATATTTTTTTACAATATTGAATATCAAACAGCTGTTCTGGCTTCTTCTGGCTTCCATTTTGAAAATAAAATACACACAGAGTCACTGTGATGGCGAAGGCAGCGCGCATTGCCATGTGACATGGTGGGGAGGTTATCACAGGTTAACTGGAATGATGTAGGCATGCGTGCAATGCTTTAGTATGCAGACCATGAGGGCTTAGTTTCAAACAACACCAGCTTGCGAATTTGAAAATATTTCTGCTTTAAAGCAGGAGAGAAAGGCGAGATGATAATATCATCTATCACAATATTTGGGCAGGACAATATCCCAAGATTAAATTTCACCCAAGCCTCCGCACTTTTAATACCTTTTTTTTATCTAAAAAGTGCAGTGCGTCCTATAAAACGGTGTGGCCAATATACCAGTTAAACAGCAGAGAGAGGTATTTTATTGTAATACAGTATTTTAGCCAAAAGATGGCGCTATAATCGAGCTAAAGCTTTGTCACAGACATGCACCATCATGACCGCCAGTGCAGCCGCCATCGTTACAATCACAGTTATCAGCGTTACCACAGGCTGAGCTCAACAACCATACACAGCTGCTCGGAAAGTGCACGTTGAGGACTTTGCGGTGCGTAAGGGGAAAATTCTTTGGATCGACTCTGAGTTGGTAAAGCCAATGATATGTTTTTATTTTTGAAGTGAGGGAGGCAATCAGTGTTGTTTTTTGTTTTTAAATGTTGCTCCAGGCCAAGTCGGAAAGCCAAAACTATTTAATTTGTGTGTTTTGAATGTGAAAATACATTGAAATATGGTTAGTACACACATTTTTAATAATAATAAGCTACTAATAATAAGCTACAGAAAACCTTTTCCCTCTGGGAGACACTCAAACACACTAACAATCCAGATTTTGCTGTAATTAATATTTTGTTTGAGGTTGTTTATCTACACAAAAAGTACAGAAAAGCCCTTAAAAGAGTCTGGAAGCACATCTTACACGTTCTTCCTCTTTAAGAAAATCTGGATGTTTTAATCACAGTCCTCGTGCTTTGCCCACCAGCACTGCTTGTGTTAGGTTCACTCTTAGGAGAGCTGTGCGCGTCACGATGGTTAGCTGGAGGAAACATTGGAGGAATTCAGCCATAAGCTCCATGTTTGACTTTGAGACTGAAGCTCAAACATGTTTGGGAGTAAGATGAGGTGTCTGTTGTCCACCAAAATTAGCCACTACCAGACATATCAGTGCTACGTGTAGTTAGCATCTTTTACGTCAGTTGTTTTTTTAGCTTGTTACTGGCAGTGGCTAATGCAGCGTTAGCAGTTGTGCTAATTCAAACTCTCCCTCTCTGCACCGACACATTTGCTCTGTGCTTGGGGTTTCAGATTTCTTTGCCTGCTTCTAGCCTTTAATTTTTTTACATATTAAAGCTAGTGATGTTTCCTCTCATCACAATGCTAATTATCGCTGCGATCCTGCAGTTGCATTAGCACAGTGTTTGTCTGACAAGGTTTCAAAGTGCTCTCCTAAAAAGCTCTAAAAGCCTGTTAAACATCTGAAATTGCAAACATGAGATTGATCACTGCAGTTAATGGCCGGGAGGACAAAGAGCATTAGCACATCTGTCAGATATTCCAAAACATTATCGTTCACAGACATGGCCAGAAAATGAAAGAAGCAACAAGAGCAAATGTTCAGGTTTCTTTAATGAGATCCTTAAGGCTGACTGTGCACTCTACACAAGGGTTGACTGATAAGTTAGTGTCCGAAGGTAGAGGGTGAGAAGTTTACAGTTCTCCTTACATGCATGTGCACCTCAAATCAGATGATGCCACAGACATTGTGAAGTTACACCTTGTTTTTGGTGCTTCTGTTTGGGTGATTGAAAACTGCAAGTCAGTACAGTCTGAGAAAATGGACAACATCAGTGCAGGTAGAGTTGTTCCGATACCGATAGCAGTATCGGAAAATGTACAAGTACCAGTACGCCGATGATGCTAGTGCCACGTTTGAATGCAGCAGCCCACTTCTTCAGCGTGCTGCAGCAAGAGAAATCCTCTACTGTTGCAACCACGTCTGCGTGAACCCTCTTGGGTGAGACACAGAGGCAGCAGATGACTGCATGAAGGTGGATGTTGTCGCTTTTCTCCGACAGTGCTGACTTGCAATTTTCAATTGCCAGAAAACAGAAATACAACAAAGTTATTGACTTCAAACTTTCTGCACAATCACTCAGATTTAGACTGCACTTGCACGCAAAAACTTTTCAATCACCCCTCATAGTGTAGAAAGAAACAGAGGCAATGGAAAACAGAAATTATGTTTTGTTCTCATGGCAACTATGGTGGCAATTTACTGCTACTTACAATCTGGATTTTACCACCACATCAATTCTCGTGCACAAAACTGCCTTCCCAACTTTTTATCACTAGCAATCTTTTAAATTCAACCAAAGTATTAAGTGTTCCAGAGGGTTGTTTTGTTTCGAGTAGCACACACTTTCACTTTGTGCCACTTTAACGGCTTCTCGTGGTCCCTTTCACTGCCGTCATGAGGATTTGTGTATTCTCAGAATGCTTCCAATCCCAGAACAACAGGTATAATGCAACTGACCTAGCATGTATTGTAAAGGATATAATGCTATCTAAGTTCTTAGCAGCTGGTGTATTTAGAACTTTCACTAAGGCGAATATAGCATTATGACCACACTGTAAAACTAGTCCACTACAGGTAGAAGTCCTGCACTCAGACCCTCATTTCTGCCGCTGTAGATCTCTTATTCAAAACAACGAAAACAAAAGACATAGTCTGATGATCTTGTTAAGTAGCGTGGGATCATGGGATTTGTTCATTTCATTGTTAAACAGCTGTGACTGCAGATGAAAATTTGTCTGACTGACTCGGGCAGAAATGTTCGCACATGAGGGTAAGCGCTTAAGTTTTATTCATGTTACGTTTAGTCACGTTTGCTGACTTCTCTCCTCAGTCTGACTGTCGTGACCGCGGAGGTAAACACGACGCAACAAAATGAAACACACCATTATCTTGAATAAAATTACAGATTTATCCTGATTTAAACCTTATTTTTTAATTTAACTTTATTTTTCTACCATTTGTGAAAATGAAAGTGCTCATCTTTACCAGGAATGGTTGCATATTATGGGTTAATATATAATATATAACATTTCAGCAGTTTTTTGCAGCGATTTTCAAAAAATTGTTGAATAATAAACTATCAAAGAGCACTTTTACTTGAAATGCCCATCTCTAACACCTGTGCAAATACAAAATCTGTCTCAGGAAGGGCATGAAAGACGGTTATCTGAAAAGTAATTAGTAACTAAAGCTGCCTAACAAATGCTGTGGAGTAAAAAGTACAATAAATACCTTTGAGATGTGGTCAAATAGAAGCATAAAGTTGCATTACATGAAAATAGTCAAGTGTAGTATTTCAAATTGTATTTCATCAAATGAGTTGATGTACTTAGCTACATTCCATCACTGTGAATTATGCAAAATGAACAAATAAACCACCAACATCAAAATGTTGTTGTGTCAGTCTCACCTCAGAGTGACCAAATGAGCAGGCGTTGTGAAGCGGAATCAAACCCCCGTCATCCCGGGCGTGCACATTAGCCCCCGTCTGAAGCAGGTGGTCCACCACGTCTTTCCGCCCAAAACCTGAGATAGGATCAGAGAGTCCAAAGTGGAGAGAGAGGAGGTGGGTGGGGAAAGACAGGAGACAGATGGAGACAAACTTTTAGGACGACAGCAGAAACTTCTGAACATGGACGGACTTTAATCTGCAATGTGGAAGATTTCAAGAAATTCTGAAACTTAAAATCAGTTACTTTTAGACTTAATGTCCTGTTTCACTTTCGCTGTATCTGTTATTTACTTTGATTCCTCTTCCAGGTTAAAAATCAATGCAACATTCTTTTTTTCTATTTATACATTTTGTTCATTTGTCGTCACAGAGCAGCTGTTTGGAAAAGACGCTGCACGAGTGAAGCTTGTTACGTCTCCTCTACATATGTGCGATGAGACTCGTGGGATGATGGTCTTGTTCAGACTGCAGAGGATTAGGAAAGCCTGAGATGCAAAACATCTGTGCATGTTTTTTTCCCCTTTTTTCAAATGTCTGCACAGATGAAATAATTAAAAAAACAATCAAATCTGGGGCTGAAGTACTTTTCCTGTGGAGCTCTTTGATGCATCAGTAAGTACAGTGCAAATTAGAGATGTTGCGATTCCATTTTTTCCTTCCCGACACCGATTTTGGCACCAAAACTTGCGGATCAGTCAATACCGATTACTGATCTGATACCGGCACTTACAAAACAGTTCTATTTACACATCTCCTTTGACTTTTCAGTGTAAAATATTGCTGAATGCTGACATTTTGCTAGTTTTGTCGGGTCTCTCCGCTCTTCTTCGTTGCTCTTAAAAACAGCAGTTGCCAGTGGCAGCACAGCAGAACCTCCTGTGTTCTGCTTTAGAGCCACAAAGAAAAACTGATTTCAGGTGTGTAATATCGGTCAGAGCTAACTGAGCTAACTGGAAAGTAGCTAGGTAGGCAGGTTTGTTTCACAGCCAATAAATAACAAGGTATCTGATTTGTGCATGGACTGGCGCACTTGCCGATACGTATACCAGCATTTTTGGCGGCATCAGCAGCATTTTCCAATACTGGTATCGGTACCGGATCAACTCTAGTGCAGAATAAAAATTTAAACATGAAAACTCATCAGTTGTTGAGATGATGGAGTCTTTTTTTGTGTTTTGCTTGTGACCAAACTCAGAGTTCAAAAATGACATTTTTTTGTAGCGTTCACAGATCCGTATGAGTTGAAGCCACCGAGCTTGTTTTCAAACCTTTGGAGCAATTTCAGCAAATTTCATTGGTTTAATAGTAAAAGATTTCTTTTTTTTTCTTTAATTCTAGTGATATTCTTCTGCATTCTTTTTAAGTACTGTATTGGGTCTCTCTGCTGCCTTGCATCTCTCAGCACATAAAGTGCTTAATGTTCAGTTCCTGTGGAGCTGCACACACACACACACTAACACACACACTGACGTGTCAGCCCTTCCATACTTTATCCAAAGCTCCTTTTTAGGGCCTGACCAATTTATTGGCTGGTCGCTATTATCATCTGATTTTGGGCTGTCACAGATATATCAGTGTTGGCATATGATTCACCAATAAACTCCAATATTAAACTGTTTCTAAAGCTGGAAAAAACACCTGGACTAGTGATTTCAAATGGTGTGATTTCGTAGTTTGCAGCCTGTTATAATTTAACTAAAAAGTGAAGCGCTCACTGTTCAGTGCACTGAAGTTTGGAGTGAAGTTTGTTTAGATGGAAGATATCCTGCCCCCATTACACGTCTCCATCACAAGTACTTGATAATCACATTCAGTGTATATTTCATATAATATCAGCCCATATACTGAATACTGGATATCAGAATTTTTTTACTCCCAATTACCGGTGTTGGTATCGGCCCCAAAAATCCCATATGGGTCAGGCCCAACTCCTTTTTTATCTATGAGTGCAAGACAGATGAGCAGGAACAAAATAATTGATTACTGAATTATAATAATATCAATTATTCAAATTCTGGCATTGCTCTACACACACACACACACACACATTAGGTTCTGTTCTTTTGAACCACTTGGCCTGTGACACGGCTGAAATGCTTTTTCTACACTGCTGGAAATTAAAAAAACTAAGAGAAACAAAAGAAGCAGGTCTAAACAAACTGATGTGCAAAGTCCTTAAAGAGTTTCAAACCCTTTGCTGTCTTTTAACGGACATGGTTTCCTTATATCTGCACTGTTTAAACAAGACTTTAAGCTTAAACAGCAGTGAAACTGAGATGGGAAATGCAATGACAATATATGTCAGATCACGTTATAGATATTTGCTTAAAACAATCAGACTAAATGGCCCAGTGACAGACAGCGGGTGTAACAGGGCAGCTGTTAAATTAACTTGTCTTTGATGCAGCATGTCAAATATTCTTTCTGTGGAAATTATTTCCCAGCAGCATCACGAACTGTCGTGACTAATCATGAAGCTAACGGTCCGCTGACACAGCGGAGAAGTCACTGTTTACTTTCCGGTCACTTTCATCCTCTGCAGCTCATCGGCTGACAGCAGTCAGAAAAGACACTGACGTCACTTTAAAGGTGACTTTAGTGAACGTGACGGTTACCTGCGGCGAAGTGCAGGGGTGTCGATTTGCGTCCTGCCATGTCTTTAGCGTTCACATTCACCACATCGACGAGTTTCTTCACCCTCGAAACGTCCCCGTTTCGACAGGCTTCGAACAGCTCCCTGAAAGCCCCGTTCGCACCGCTGCCGCCGCCGCTGCCGCTACTGCTGCTGCTGCTGCTGCCCGCGTTACCGCTACCAGAGTCCGGCGTAGATCCGGGGCTGGTCCCGCTACCCTCGGTTGTAGTCGGGGAGCTAGCGCCGCTGCTAGTGCTGCTGCTGCTGGCGGTGAGGGCCAGAGCTGGGGAGGTGGTGGTGGGAGAGGCAGGGGTTACCTCACCGTCAGCTGCGTTCTCCATCGCGCCTCGGTGGGGAAGCGGAGCGGCATCGTCGGTGAGTCCGGGAGAGCCAGGTGGGCTTCCAGGGCGAGAGGAGCCGCGCGGCGGGGAGGCCAGCAGGGAGTTCGGCTGCTGCTGCTGCTGAGAGGTGCGACGAGGCGTCGCCATTTTCACAACACAACAGGTCCCCACTAGCAACAAAAACACTGCTGACAGTTTCCTGCCAGGAAAGCCAAACTTCCGCTCCGGCTCACTGCGAGTGATTCTGTTTACATTTGCAGGATTGTGTGTTTAATAACGCTTTACAGGGATATTATAACGATATAATGACTACCATAATGTTAATGACGGATAACAGACTAAATACTATGTAAACTATGGCCAGTTTACGTAAGCAAACAAATTAATGATGAACACAACAAATAAATATTTAGCCTATCTGATGTTTTTGTTTGTGACAGTAGACCTAACCTAATATAAAATGTTTATCAGTAATTATTTCCTGTAATCATCTTTAAACTGCTCTCATTTGATATGTTTCATTTGTGTCGTGTCACCTTGTCTCTCTCTCTCTCTGTCTAAAGATCCATCTAGTTTGTTGTTTTTGTAGCAAAACTAATAGGTAACGTGTAGGTCTATGCATAGCCTAGTTGGCAGACACAATAAGTGCTAGTTACTTGAATTTATTTAGTCATTGTCACCTTTATTTTTCGGCCTTGATGTTACGTATAGCACAACAACGTCACTAAAAATACACAAAAATGTCGATTTTCGCCCAAGGTAGGGGTGGAGTTGAGTGATGTCAGCAGGCCTGAGTAAATACAATACCGCCATCTAGTGGAGAACATCCATAATTACCTCCGAACATAAGAGCAGAGCTTGTACAAGACACTTATGGACGTTTTTAGAACATTTTTAATGCAGTTTTACACAAAACATGTAACAGATAAACTCCAAAATAATGTGCAGACAATATGTGGCACTAAAATCGTATGTTTGCATGTGTGATGTCATCATGTTTAAAAAACAAAGCCACAGCAACAGACAGTTTTACTGTTTTATCACTTATATAATGTGTGTTTTTGCGACATACGTTATAATTTAAAGATTTTATGGATATATTTTTTACTGCCACAATGTGGATTACAAGAAACCAGCCACACAAGCATAAGTGCCAAAGACTGAGCCTAAACACAAATACTTTCACACAGACACAAACACAAACACACACACCCATGAGGAGGGACGCAAGTCACAAACAGAAGTTCACACTCATCACGTGTTGTGGACACAAAAGCTCACAGCAGTACATGTCATTCACTTATAAAAGTCAGGTGTTACTCATCAAGAATGGCAACTTACAGAAACAAAACAAAGAAAGAAAAAAATG
>JAQFJB010000011.1:2829609-2839984 GCA_029874875.1 Naso minor | reverse complement strand
TATAAAACGTGCACGTGAAATACAAAACATGCGGGCATTTTAATAAAACAGGCGTGTGAAATAAGAATAGAAGGCACACTGAATTTATAAAAAGTGTGTGATTTATGAAGTATGCATGTGAAAAAGAAAATGTGCGTGAGTTAAAAAACAAAACAAAACACATACTGTAAATGTCAACTTCTGGGCTCTGTAGGGAATGAGACTCAACAACCAACTGATTTTTTGGTGCGTGCAGGAACAGCTCGGACAAATCCTACTGATTCTACTTCTAAGTTTAATAGTCTTTATGTTATTTTAATATGATGTGAGGTTTGCCATCTTTGCACAGAAATGGCCGAATGAAATGTCCTTCAGAGAGACAGCCTACTTTACTTTTATACTCTGTATACATTTCAGAACCTGTACTTTATTACTTGTACTTTGGCAAAGAAGTTAAGTCTGTACTCCTACTCTTACGAGTCGTTTCTACACAAGTATCTGTTCCTCTACTGAAATACAGAATGTGTGTACTTTTGCTACCTCTGCTGATGTTCTGTATATAAATTATACCTTCATCTGCTATTGGAATTAGAGAAATTAATCAGTGACAACTGCTAAGGTCGAGGGCAGAAACCAGACTTTTGGGTCGCTACTAAAATCATTATGGAATTTCATTACGTAGACAGCCATTGGGTTTAGTTTATTTTAAAATGCAATGTTTGGTGACCCGAATTTTGAACTTGCAACATACTTGAAACAAGTAGTTGTATAATTTTTTTTTTTTTTACAGTTATACTGAAACTTTGAGTTAAGGAAATACCCTCAGAACTAATAGAAGATTTACCAGATTTTGAGTCATCTGCTAAAATGCATTGAATTCACATTACACACAGAATGCAAGCAGAGACTGACGTTACCTTTAGTCTTGCAGCTTTTGTTGTCAGGCTCCAAGTAGAAGCCAGGGTGGCAGTTACATGTGTAGGACCCACGAGTGTTCAGGCAGGTGTGTTTGCATACAGCTCGAGGGACTTCGTTGCACTCGTCAATGTCCACACAGGACACAGAACTGGAGCCAACTCTGAAACCTGCAGCACAGTAACACCTCTGCAAACATGAGGAGGAAAAAAAGGAACTGTCAAGCCGAGCAATGATGAGCTGGGTGCAAATAAGATGCAAATACAGTCAAAATGTTCTCATCATGTTTCCAGATACAATTCTCAGATGTGACAGGGCGATGAACTATGAATCAGACAGAATTTGCTCTACGAGTAGCTTCCCTGCCATTTTATGAAAGCATACTGAGCTTAAAGAGGTATCTCAATGCTGGACAGAGGGGCTTCACATAAAACTGGAAGTCTATGCAGTAAAAAGACAGTAATGTTTTTTTAATTTGGTGCTTCATGAGCAAAGAAAGCAGAAAGAAAGGACTGTGGTATTCCCTTTTCTCTTGTTTTACAGTAAATTGTTGGGCTGGCCTCAATTCAGGGCTTGCAGGGTTTGTTTGTTTTTTATTATTATTTTTGTTATTATTACTATCGGCCTATCTATTAGTTCTGTTGGAACAAAGTTACAAGGGGTAGTGGTTGAAATCTACCCTGACAAAATGGGACCCTTGAGCGTGATACCTCATCAGTGGTCTCCGATAGCTTTTCATAGCACATGCTACATGCCGGAGTTGTACGACACGACTTTATGCACTTCTAGATGATGTTATGAACACAAACACGACATTGTTAGGTTTTTCAACATGTCTGGGACTTCCACAATGGATTCAGTGCAGCAATAATGGTTCTATCGTCTGCAGTTAACAAAATGCCAAGCTCCCATTCCTCCTGATGTCCCCACTTTGCCATGTGAGGAAACCGAGCGATGTGACACAATACACTATGGGATGATGTTATGAACCCACACATGATGTCGCAAAGTATTCCAATGTGTCGGGGACTTCCACAACAGATACAGAGCAGCATTAATGGTCATATGGGTCGTTGTTAATAACAGGAAATGCAAAGTCCTCCCTCCTCTGAACGGGCTAATATAAGCAAGCTGAGTGTATTCTCTTCATTCACGCTAGGCTACACGATGATACATTAGATCTTAATGAACTGTAGTGTTTGGTTATGAAGGAGCATTAAATAGGCCTACAGTATTCCTCATTTTTAAACGTGTTTTTATGAGAATGAACTTTTGGAGCTTCGTTCGGTAACACCAATGAATGTCAGAAGCCTTAAAAAAACTAAAATTAAATTAAAAATGAAAAAAAATAAGGCATTCGGGCCAGCTCCAGTGAACAGTACACAAAATGTCTCTAAAGGCATTTTAGATAAGAACTAGAAAACGCAGCAACAGAATCTTAGTTTATATTTGCACAGTGCTGTCTTGTTTTTTAGCTTGATCTGAGTTTGGCGAGAGGAAAGGCAGAGCAACCGTCTTGGACAGAAAAACAACCACATATACATCTGTTCTGCACTGACCGGGCCATTTGGGGTGCTGACACACTGGTGGTCACACTGAGGAGCTGAGGGACTGGAGCAGTTGCGCAGAGCACATCCCGTGCCCTCATCTGAACTGTCGGCACAGTTGGTGAAGCCGTTACACACCAGGCGAGGTTCCACACACTCGCCACTGCCACACCAGTACAGGTGAGAGGGACATTTCCTCTGACTGCCTGGGAAAGCAAAATTAAGCAACAAAAATTAGGAGCGCATGGACATTATGCTTCGTGAAGCTCTATGTAGACACTTAAATGGCTCTTCCTCGTTAGTACCAAAAATGACTGAAGGATCGCCTCTTTCATTTATTGGTAGAACAAAGTATTCAATGCAAACAGCTGTCTTCTGCAGATTAATGTACCTCAAAATTACAGTATGTCTAAAAAAAATCCCACACCCTCAGCTTCATTTAGTTTTAAACTCAGCAGATCTACTCAAACAGACCATCTATATACAACATTGTTTTAACATCTCATCAGTTTTAGATGGCAGATTAGAAATGAACTCGAATTACAGTCATTTTTAAAAGGATTACACTATCCATATATTACTTCTCTTATCTAAATAGGCCTGAATGATCTCATTGGTGTAAAACAACATGTCTAAAACAGAGACTAAACATGACTTGTGGAAATATGAGTAAAAACACGCTCACATTTGTCCTCGTCCATGCCGTTGTGACAATCCTTCTTTCCGTCGCACCTCCAGGACAGAGGGATGCACTGACTGCTGTCTCCACACTGATACTGGTATTGCCTGCACTTTGCTGGTGGTGACATGCAGTTCTGGATACAAATGAAGAAACCAGGCAGTCAGCACTGCTTCAATACCGCCCCCTCCCCCCAGAAAATCATTCCCTTTATTCTTAAGTGTTCATAAAGCAAGGAAGGTCCTTCTCAACTCTTGCCTTAACTAGGGCCCGATGATTTCTGCGATGACGGAGTTGTGGAGTTGGCCAATAAAAATGGAATCTATTGTTGAACACGAAATATCACAGAATTGACTGTAATTTGACTGATATTCTGTTTTTGGGAGAAAGGGGAACATTTATCTGGGGAGAACATTTTGGGGTGGGGGGGTTACTAATGTGTGGGACCACCTGCAAATCACTTCAAACACTCCTGCCCCCCCTCCCAAACAATGCAAGCGTGACGAAGCAGCCGAGATGCTGGCAAAGTCGGCAAAAAAACCTACAAAACTCACTTATCTCAAAATACAGAACTGAGCAGTTTTTGAATGACTTCTGTGCATCAGTTGATATGCTGTTTTACAAATTCTGTCAACATACTGTTGATTGGAAATGTGTAGATACGTGCAAAGACCACTTGTGGTCTAAAGCCCATGTGAAAAACAAGGAAAAACACAATGCTTCAGAATTCCAATAAACTGATATGGAAAAAACTGAACTTGGGAAAAAGTAAGACAGAAAGGCCCCACTTAACTTGTTTAAAGACTTAATTCGCTTCAGCTGTTCTTCTTTACCTTCTCGTCTGAGCCGTCTTTGCAGTCTTCCTCGCCATCACACAGCCACTCTTTCTGCAGGCACTCATGGCTGTTTGGGCATCGGAGCTGCACCGGGCAGCGTGGGGGTCTTTTGCAATCCACCTCATCAGAGTGGTCGCTGCAGTCAGCATATCCATCACATCTCAGAGCCTCAGACACACACTGACCACTAGCACAACGGTACTGATTAATTGCACAGGCCACCAAACCTGGAAAGAGCAAACAGTTTTCGTCATTTTACACTTAACAAAAGATTTGCTAGTATAACCTGAGTACATTTTGGACATCACCTACCACACTTTTCCTCATCTGACCCATCAGCACAGTCTCTCTCTCCATCACACAGGAAGGTCTCTGGTATACAGCGAGTGTTGTTGTCACAGCGCCGATGGCAGCCCTCGGGCAAACGTAAACAGTTCATTTCATCTGATCGGTCTTGACAGTCGTTCTGCCCATCGCACACCTGCTCTGGCGGGATGCATCTATTCCCGTGGGCACACTGGAACTGACCTGAGAAGAAAGATACTCTTCAAGGATATTCCATCACATATACAGCATTGATTTGTCACAGTTATCACTGACTGATTAAACATTGAAATTATCCAGTTAAAATACTTACTGTACTGAGGAAATTTAATTTAAAAATCTATGTCAGCATCCTGAGAGACACCAGACAAAGTACACTGAGTTGCTTCAACAATACTGGAATCAGATGAATGCACCAAAAGTCCTTTAGCATTATGAATGATTTTATAAACATTTTCTATCTAACTGAAAAAACTCTGGCATTGCTGTAGGTTGTGTTTGCCCAGCTTGGTGCACAAAACAAACCTGCTTTGCACTGAGCAGCACATTCCTCTTCATCTGAGCCATCCTGGCAGTCCTTCTCTCCATCACACACATGGCTGTACATCACACACTCCAGGCCGTCTTTACATGGCTTGAAACCTCTGCGGCACCTCAGTGGGGATGATCTGGGACCCAGTCCACCGATGAGGGCTTGGAAGAGAGAAAACAATGCATTTAATGGTTTATGATAACACCCAGTTTGCACTGTACCCTCCTTTATCTTGTAGGCTTACGGGGAGCAGTAGGATCGGCCGATTGACACAGCTTCTCATCTGAGCCGTCAGGACAGTGGGCACGACCGTCACACACTTCCACCCTGGGGACACAAGCCCTTCGGTCACTGCACAAGAAGTCGTCTGATGAGTAGGAAGAAAAGGCGCCAATTTAAGGAGCAGGAGGAGGCAATACAGCAAAGATGTTGCAAAAATAGCTCCTTAATCCTTTACATAGGATCACAAAGCATTCACAAGAAGTGTATTTTCTTTGTGACAGAGTTTTAAACAAGCAGTAAAAACGCTTTCCCATCGAGACCATGCCTTCAATTGCTTACCCAATACTAAATCATTGCTTTTGGTTGTCACTTGGATCAGACTTACCTGGATTTCTACACTGGACCACACAGTTGTTTTCATCGAATCCATCTGGGCAGTCTCTTTGTCCATCACACAGCTGATTTTGAGAGATACACTGTGATGAACCTGGACAAATAACTGATGGAGCGATGCAAGTTGGTGTGAAAACAGGCGACGCTGTTGTTGCAGCAGTTGCAGCGTCTGCAAAGGTGAAAAATACGTGTTAAACTCATAAGTTGTAGCGCTCACATGGCAGGACCTTTGGTAAGCAATGCTTAAAATAAGCCTACAGGTGGAAGTTTTCCAGGAAAAAGATCGAATTAATTTTTTTCACCATTTATTCCATCATGGTTTCAACATTACAGTTGCTACATTTTAACACCTGCGCATAAATGAAAGCTTTCAAGTTTTAACTGATGGTATCACCACTTCAAGAAAACTACAAAAGTGGATCTGTTGACTTACCGCAGCCCACCTCATCCGAGCCATCCAGGCAGTCTCTCTCTCCATCGCACAGGAATTTCTTCGGGATGCAACGATTGCCGTCGCCACAGCGATGCTCGCAGCTCTTGGTTTGTTCCCTGCAGTCAAGTTCATCTGACTGGTCCCGACACTGTGACCTCCCATCACATACTTGAGCCTCAGGGATGCACATCTTCCCATGAGCGCACTGAAACTCACCTGGGGTGGAGTACAAATAAAAGTAAACACTATTTAAATGAAACAGCATTACAGCAACTCCTCACAGTACTCATTAATAATTCATAGTTTAAGTAGTTTTAGTAGTTTTTAAAATGGCTTTTGCATCAGTGTAAAGGTACAACAAAACCAAATCTCTGCAGTTTGTTAAAATAACTGTTTTGTCGTAACAGTTCAACAGGGTCAGATTTAATCGAAAGTATAAAGTGAAACCACCTTGTTTGCAGTTTTCTGCACAGCCCTGTTCATCTGATCCATCCACGCAGTCTCTCTCTCCGTCACATAAGTGGCTGTATAAAACACATTCTTTGCCGTCATTGCATGGCTTTGAGCCCACGCGACACTTCAAGATGTTTGTCTGAGCTGCAGGCGGAGTTACACTCGCACAGCCAACCTCATCCGAGCCGTCGTGGCAATGAGAGCGACCGTCACAGACCAGACTCTGAGAGACGCAGCTCCTACGGTCCTTGCAGCGGAAGTCAGCTGAGGAGAAGGCGTTCCATATATCAAAGCAACAAGACATAAAAAACAGAGCTGTCAACTTTTGTCTTTGAAATGAAAAAAAAAACATAACAAAAAACTGTCTGAGTCAGCCAACTACTCACTCATGAAAGGGCATCTTTTCACACACTTCTCGTCAGATCCATCAGGGCAGTCTTTCTGTCCATCACAGAACTGAGTTGGCTTGATGCATAAAGAAGAAGCAGGACACAGAACTGAAGGGCTGCTGCAGGACGGCGTGGTGGGAGGCTCAGAGGATGGAGGAGACTCATTTAAGTTCAGATTCTCTTCAAGACTGGTAGTGGTCGTGTCTGCAGCATCTGAAAATAATACACCAAGAGCTATTTGAGAATTTCAAATCGAAACATCTTATTGACCCTTGCTATGCTTCGCCCTCAAACGCGAACTGGCCAAACAGAGTGTAGAATTTTGTCAGCTCTGACCGGGGTCTCACAATTAGATGGCTGTGCTCCGTTGAAACTCATGCAATCTTTTCAGATTTTAGTAATTTTCAGGCTGGGTCTGTGGATTTCGAGCTTGTCGTGGTTAAACGTGTTTGAGGCACTTTTAAAAGTGATGCTTGATATTCAGCAAGGTTCAAAGGAGAAATATGTTCTTACCTTTTCCAAAATCAAATGCTGAAAAGTGTAACACTATGCTGTGGACAAAACTGTTTGGGGCTCCTCATTCCCTGTTCAACCCCACACAGTTTAACAAGCACAGCTAATGTTACGCCTGCTTTGGTAACCCTTCAAAAAAAACACTGAAGCCATGTCATGTTGTAATTAGTTGATATTAGCTGCTTAAGCTGAGTTACTTATAGTTATTAGGCGCACTAGCAAGCCTGGTCAGCTAATCTGAAGTCTTTGGCTGAAGTCAGGAAATAGCAGCTTTCAACAGTCTGCAATGTTTAACCCGAACTCGACCAAAAAGCCCAACTTTATTTTTAATGTTAATATACGAAGAGACGTGTCCTCTGCTTATCCTAAACGGGTCTCACATCATTACGAGGGTCTTTTATTGTTTTATGAACGAAGTGAAACAAGTCGAAGCTGCTGCATTGTGATCTGTAGGCTTTAGCATGTATCTTTATGTTCATAACTCCAACCTGTTTTCACTGCTGAGTCACTTTAACCTCCCCTATTTATCATTCCGAGCATACTGGAGACCTTTTGTCTGCTTCTGTGAGAAATCGTTTTGTTTTTCCAAAAATTAGACAATATTTCTCCAGGGAGTGTAGTTAGTGACAGCGTGAGCTCCATGCTAGCTCCGAAAGCTTGACAGTCATAGCAACAGTAACTAAGGGGGTGTGGCTTAGCATAGGATGAATTGTTATGTTATCAGAAAAGCAAAGTGTGCTTTTCTAAAAAGCACTTTTCCATGTATTATCTTTGAAAACGCAACTGTTGAATGAGCACTCACCACATCCTTCTTCATCAGATCCATCCCGACAGTCTCTCTCTCCGTCACAAACATGACTGAAGAGAACACATTCTTTGCCGTCTCGACATAATCTAGAGCCCATGCGACACTTCAGGATGTTTGTTTGGACAGCACGCGGCGTTAAACTCTGACAGTTGACCTCATCTGAGCCATCGTGGCAATGAGAGCGACCGTCACAAACCAGACTCTGAGAGACGCAGCTCCTACGGTCCTTGCAGCGGAAATCATCTAAAAGAAATTATGGAAAAAAATTGAAGGGATTATTCACCTAAAAAAAAAAAAGATCAGGTGAAGTTTTTTAGTCCACAAAACACTACTGGAGTTTCACTGGAAAAAATATTTTAATTAACTATTATGTTTTTTTTTTTTAACATTTGAAACTTAGTCACCATTTGCTTCAATTGCAAAGGCCCTTTTCCTGTGAAACTCCAAGTTCTGTGGACTATAAAACTTCACCCAACCTTCCATCGGCGTGACTGTGAGAGGATCATGACAGAATTTTAATTTTTGGGTGAACTATCCCTTTAAACTTTCAAGTTCATGAGACACTTGGAAAGAATTTTTGACTTGGATTAATTTTCAAAATAACATCTGAGAAAATGGCAAAGACAATATTTGGACTTAAACAAACTCCACATTCAGGGCTCGCTTACTCTTTGAGGGACATCTTTTCACGCAGTTCTGCTCGTCAAAGCCATCGGGGCAGTCTTTACGGCCATCACAAAACTGGCTCGGAGAAATGCAGAGGGGAGCTGAAGAACTGGGACAGAGTACAGATGGGCTGCTGCAGGTCGGCACGGGCGGAGCAGGAGGTTTGTTACCAGGTGGCATTTCGTTTGATGGATCAGTGTTTGGTTTGGTTGGAGTCATGATCTGTTCTGTGACATCTTGAAAATAGAAATCACTCTGAAGTTCAACAGGTATATGTCAAATCTTATATTAGCCTACATAGCCACAAACGTAACTGGAAAAGCTTCTTTCATAATTTGAAAAGAGAATTAATTGCATTTGTAACTGAAACAAGTGAAATTATTTTTTAGGATACTCACCACATCCCTGTTCATCTGATCCATCGCGGCAGTCTGTTTCCCCGTCACACACATGGCCGTATAAAACACACTCTGTGCCGTCTTTACAAGGCTTTGAGCCTGTGCGACATTTCAGGATGTTCCGCTGAGCTGCAGGAGACGCCACAGTTGGACAGCCGACCTCATCTGATCCATCAGGACAATGAGAGCGACCGTCACACACGAGACTCCTGGAGATACAATTCCTGCGGTCCTTGCACTTGAAATCCTCTAAAATAGAAATTTAAGGCAAAAAAAAAAAGATGACACCAAATTCTCACAGCTAAGGAACTCAAGTTATCCAGTTATTCACTGGTAAAATGTTTACTAGTCACATGATTTTACAGTCTGTTGCTCATTCCTACAGATGTGTAAATTTCTGATATTAATACTTTACCTTTAGATGGACATGAGGTATCACAAAAGTCCTCATCATCTCCTTCGGGGCAGTCTTTTTTCCCATCACACAGCTGGGTTTGTGAGAGGCAGACTGCTGTGTGTCTGCATAACACAGACCGTTGACTGCAGACCACAGTATCGGGCACTATGGAGAGATAAATAATGGAAAAATTGTTACCAACACAGTAAACGTCTCTTTCATGTAATCTAGTTATAAATGTTCTATACCACAAAATTGCTGTAATGTAGTAAAAACACATTTAAATGAAATTAAGAGTAAAGGATTTTTCAAACCACAACGAAAAGCTTCTATAAATGTGGTTTTATAGTTAAGATTTTAAAATAAACAAAGATTTGACTGTGCAATGAACGTGAGCCGTGATGAGGGAAAGACTCAGCACCATAAACAGAAACTTCATAAAAACTAGAACAATAAAAAACACATGAAGCCGAAACAAAGAGCAATAAAAAAAAGTCTATTTAAGCAACTATAAATTATGTTGAACAAATAAAGTAACAGCTTTTATTTGTGTAAAATAGTTTAGCCGTTTGACCTGCACTGATGTCCTTGAGTGCGGTGATGACACTCAACACGTGACCTCTGGCAGACTTGTCGTGGATGGCGCTGCCATCGCGCCGGTCCCACAGAGTCATGACATCATCAGACAGGGACAACAGGAAGGGCTCAAAGGCAGCTACAACTGAGCCTGGAATGTTCCACCTTCTACCAGCTGGATGGCTTCTTTCCTGCAGCAAACTCATTGTTGTCAAACCTGTAAGAAAGCCAAAGATCCAGTACTCATGCCACAGGCCTGTACTGTGGTGATATGGGCTGTGAAAGTAGGATTTACTCAAAAAGACTTTGATTTTT
>JAQFJB010000011.1:2608690-2621548 GCA_029874875.1 Naso minor | reverse complement strand
CTTAATTTATCTCTGTTGGTCTTACATGGTTTTTTACGGAAGCCCTAAGTGGTGATGAAATCATGCATATATTTTCCTCTCTTTTCTGGAGACGTAGAGTTAATTATCTTGTTATCCTGGGATAACGATGCTTGTTTTCTCATGATCTCGAGAAAACAAAAGGCTCTTCTCTTGAGATGAGATGATTAACGTTTTTAGTTTTTATTTTCATTTATTTATTTATTCTTTAAATAAACTTATGTAATCACCAAGGCTATGCTCAGACTTCTTCCAAAATCAAACATGACATGGCTGACTGAGGCACAAAACAAACAGGGAAACAGGCCTAATTACAATTCCAATTAGCCACATTCGTGTTCAGGGCATCCACCAGTCAGCATGACATGCATACATGCTATTTTATAACAACATGTTTAATTCTTCTTCTTTTGTCATTTAAATGTGGTTTGGCAAACAAGTTTGTGCACAAACAAGGAGGTGCATTACCGTCTGGACTGTGTGGAACAGAACCGTAACTCCATAATTACATTAAATATTCATTATTTCCCATGCTCTCTTAAAAACTTGAAAATATCCCTTTAACCCACATCACCTGAGCTGCAACTTATTCTTATGCTCTTCTACTTAGAGATCTGTCTTGTTGATACCTTGGACAATGTGAAAATACTGTACATGCTCCACTGTTTCCAGTTTTCCACAATACTCACAACTACCTGTAAAATGTTAATTCATGATGTTTAATGTGCTGTTTAGGCCAGGGTCACCAAACCTCGTCCTTGATTGTCTCGTCTGATTATGGAAGAAGCCCAGGTTTGGTGGGAAGATGATAAAATTAAAATAAATAAATAAATACGTTCATTTAAAAGAGTTAATAAATGGTCTTTTTTTTTGTCCTCAAATCACGAGTTAACAAAGTTTGTTTTCCCGAAATACCACAATAATGTATTCGAGTACTCGAGAAAACAGAAAATAAAATGTAAGATTCCATGTCCATTTAGGGCTTCTGTAGTTTTGGTAGTTTTTGAAATCACTTTGAAAGTTTACACTGTTTGAAGAGTCATGTTGTGCCTGTTATTAACTCTTCTGTCTGATCCTCTGTAGAGTTTGTGAGCTACTGAATATTTTAATGCATTATTGATTATAGAATACAAGCAGAGGCAAAAGAGACTTGAAGTCATCATGTTTGTGCCCGATCTATCAAAACAGCAATCCAATCCAGTACCTCTAAGAGCTTTTATTTTTGGAAATCCTCTGTGTGAAATCTCTGATGCCTGCGGTTTGTACATGTTTCTTCAGTTTTCACTGCGTGTATTGATGCCTGTGTGTTTGTTGGGTTTGTTGCACCGTCAGCATGTTTGACACAATGAGAATGAAATGACCTGTAATACGTTTAACGTTTATGATGTCAGAGCTGCAAATAAACCTGTTTGTTTTATTCCTTTGAGGTTTTTTTTTTCAGAAGAGTCTGCTTGGTTTGGTTTTGTGCAGATAGTAACCGCTGTGGTTTTGTTAGAAAACTTATGAAATATTAAATGTTAATATTCAAAAGTGTCATTTAATTTTTCAACCTCTCAAAAAAAGTCTGATAGCAGTAACAGTGTGGCGTTTCAGCATTGGTGAGGAATTTACAAAGACTCAGTGCAACATTATCCAAAACTATTTGGTTTCTGTTTTTACCTTTGAGGTCCAGAAAAAAAGTACAAAGACTAATTTTAAAAAATGTAATGCACAAAATTGGGAACTTGTGTCTCTTTTGCACACGATTGGATTTTGAATGCACAATATGATTAAACCATGTGTGTGCAGTTGCTGTTTTGAGTTATCTGGGAGGAAGATTGTTGATTTAGAGGCACTGTTACAAAATTGAAAATATATATATATTGAATTAGTCACTTGACAGATACTTAGAGAATTACTTATGTAAATGTCTAAATATCATGATATAGCAGTACGGTTACATTTGAATGTATTACAGTGCTAAGTTTAACAAAAAGAAAGTAGGCCTACCACAATCATTTTGAATGGTTGTTGATAGCTAACAACTGTCTCTTTGAGTTTCTTGACAACTGCTACTATGACAGTAAAACGGAGGATTACATCTCGGATGTATTTAATTTTAACTAGCCCACGTTTTTGTGAAGCCAGCTTCGTACAGTGTAGCTAGTTTAGCTTCTAATTGTAGCTACAAACAGAGCTTGACTATGTGACAGCACACAAACAGTAACTTTGTTAAGTAAAATGGCAGGTATTCTAAAAAAATTCTAATAGATTATCAAATTTATTTGCATGCTATTAGCCCAAGTGTTTTCCCTCTGGCTTTAAGTGGACTTTTGCTACTGTTAGCACTACATGCTCCAAATAGCAACAGCTAATATTTTAACATCTTAACAAATATTGTTAATGTGTTATTCAGCTAATCACAAATGTAATAGGCTTTACATAAAAACTGTGGGTTGCCATCCATAATTTAAACCTAGTTGCTTTTGGTAGTCACCTTAGCGTCGGGACAGGAATGCCCCACCGCGTCCATGACTATCAGACCAAAGTTAAAATTTTTTGGTTGCAGATCTGGTCCCTGCTGAATGTGGGATCAAACACACCAAACAAAAAACTAGAAAAAAAGCTAATCTATCTACAATTACTTAAACCCTAATTTTGTTTCTTAGCCACATTTCATGAGGCGCGAAATTAATAATTCTGTTGTGTTTGACGTAGATGCCAAAGTGTCTAGTAATAATTGAGATACATTTTCTCATAATAACTGTAAAATGTAAAAAGAAAAGGTGGCTGTTGGAAAGTGTGGGAACTGAACATGTATGTTTTTACGAGTATCTGTTGTAGAGTCACTTTTTTGCATTTTATCTTGCCAAAACATTTGCTATAGATGATGATTGATTGACTTTGCAGCGAATTTATCCACACATTGTGAGAAGTGACAGCTGATTAAAGATGTCTTAGTTCAATAATAAATTTGGAATTTGTTGTCTTTATTATTGTTCACTTTATCACTTATCGTATGAGAGGTGATTGAGAAGCTCAGGGCCCAACGTAAAAAGAGTCAGTTTTAAAAAACCTAGCACATTTATTTTTAAACGTTCCTGCCTACATTTACACTTAATCCAAAGGATGTGGAGCACACAGATACTGTGTTTTTACAAGTCAGCATCAAACCTCCCAAAAGTGGTTCACAGCATCAGTGATGTCATCATCAATGTCAAAATGGCAACCACTGTGCTACTTTTTTAAATCAAGGAAGTGATTATACTTGAGGATGGCAAATCAGGTGAATGCCCAATGTCCATTTGCTCAGACAGTGCTGACTTGCAATTTTTAATTACCTCAAAAGAAAACACAAATATTAAAAACTTCAGACTTTCTGTATATTTATTTAAAGGGTTGAACTTTACTTCCATGTAACAAGAGCTGTATAATTCATCTCCTTTTACATGCTGCATTGTAGTTATAGCTCAATGGATTTGTTCTTGTAGCAAAGTAACATGTAGATTTAAAAAGTCAGAGAACAGTTTCATTGCAACTCTGGTTCTGAGAAAAAAATCTCCTGATTTCTCCTCTGACACCACCACCCGGCACAAAGATCTGTAGGTTACTGTTACAGGTAACTGTTGTTCACTGAGTGAGGAGACATCTCTCCACCAGATACATATTTCATATGTATGGGGACTGATAATTGATTTAACACAAACCAGTGGCACTGGCCTGCTCTGGAACAAAAGGCACACGTGTGCCCAATACTTGCTGGTTTAACTTGATCGAAAATTAACTTCTGAGCAGCCCCAAGGTGGAGAGACGGTCTCTTCCCTCACAGAACAATGGTTACAGAGTAACCTTCTGTTCTCTATGGTTTCGAGGAAGTGAGGCAGTCTCAGAATCCAAACAACACCAGTGAACACCCTCAGTGACCAACAAACTAAACCCCAAAGATGCTGCAGAGACCTCAGAACCAACTCCAGGTCCCAAGGTTCCCCCCTTGCTGGCCCTTAGTCTTAGGACTCCAAGTCCACAGCAAGTCCTCAGACAGCCTGCACTGTCCTACTCAGCTGCCTTGATGGCCGCCACCATGCCCATCAGGGTCGGCAGAGTCTTCCTTAGTTCAGCTGCCCCTGCTGGAAGGACAGGATTTCTCTAGACCCACACCCTAGTGGGACTGGAACATCTTCAAACTACCCCCTACCCCTAACCTGTTCTTGTAGATGGGGCCCATGCCCCTTGGAGAGACTGTACTACTGCCTGTGGCATAGCTATTGCTAGGAACCCTGTCCTCTCAGGGGCCAGGCCCAGAGCCAAAGACTCTGGAAAATGGAAGAAAACAGGAATCCCTGAGCCTTTGTCAACAAGTTCCTCCGGGCTGGTAGCTCCCATGGAGCTCATTACAGCAGAGGCAAGATCTCTGAGAAGCAGACCATGTGAGGCCAGTTTGATCAAATCCGATAAGTCTGCGGGGAGGGACATGGCAAAAGGGGCTGGCCGCCCCCTCGCCTCCTCCCTGCATCAAAAAGAAGGAAGTGGTGGACCATACCCGGTCCTATAGAGGCTCTTTCCACTGGTCCTCTAATACATGTGTAACAGCCCGCTGTGCTCACTATCCCCATCTCCCTGGGCTGCTTGTGGCTGCTAACCCTAAAACATGCAAAACCTTTAATGAACATTATCAGGCTCTCTAGAAGTCAATATTTTCAGATTCTACATCTGTTTGAGGGGTTTTAAACAATCCTTGGCGGAAAAAGCCATTTGCCTTTTACTCACGTTGCTAAATAAAATAGCACTACTGCGATGTTTCTTTCATTTACATTTTGAAGGGATAAAGACAATGCTGGTATAAATATTGATGTTTTTAAAACTGATTTCCCTTTAAAAAAAACAACAAAAAAACAACCCAGGATACACAGTGGAGAATTTATTGTATTTTTTAAGAGAAAGAAAGACATCACGTGAAAAAGAAAATAAATACCCAAGAACCAGTAAACTGTGAAGAGAAATTACAAAAATAAGTCAATGTGATCTATTCTATTTCTTTTTACATATCTGTAGACAGTAGCACTTTGCAGCAATTACATTCCAACCAGCTGAAGTATGAATCTCGTTCATTGACATAAAACCTGTGATTTCTGCTCCCGTTTCCAAAGAAAACAAAATACATCAACAAATGTAAACATAACAAACAAACAAACTGTATCTGAATATTATTAGCCTGTGATGTGTTTATGATAGATGTCTGTCAAGCACGGCTTGATCATGAACAGGTCTGGGTTTAATTTACCCAGGAATCAATCAGAAGAAAGAAGTAAAATTTCTCTCTGTGTTGATTGAAGTTTTGGTCCTATTCAATGCTTAAGAATTTTCTCCTGATGATTTGAATTCAACAACTCAACCCTGTCTGTGGCTGTCACGTAAAAGTGATTTTACGTGATTTTAAGAGAGTATTAAACAGATTATACAGAAAACAACACTGCAAATAAACAGTGCTTCTGTTGTTTAAAAAAAACTGCTTTTAGACATTTTTAAAAATCTTTTTTAATTGAATATGGATAAAATACAATTAACAAAGATGAAGTTTAACGCCAAGTGTTTTCAAACTTCTTTGTTAATCTTCTTTGTTAAATCTCTTCTCATCATCAGATACTGTACGTGAACTGATGTGTACTATATGTGTACTATACTGTAGGTTATCAGTGAAGCAGCAAACCTCCTAAAAAAAGGAACCATAAAATAATACAAAATTGAATTCTCTAAATTACCTTCTTGCCCCATAAGCAACAGCAAATACAAAACAATCAAAAATCTTCAAATCATAAAAACAACATAAACACAACAAGTTATCAATATAAATAATCTAATCGTGTGTGAATCAAAACAAAAAAACAATCACATGCAAAGATCCCTCCTCCAGAGTTATACCATGCTGTGTGTCATGTCATGCCCCTGTATTATGTCAGCGAACAGCGTTTAATATGTTCAAAAATTGCAGATGAATGTGTCACACAAGTTCAACTCAACAGCTTCTAACATGGAAAATCCCTCCTTACGAAAGACCACCAAACAAAAACAAACGCCCAGCTTTTTAGGAACTACTGATTCTTTCAGGTTGCACTTTGTTTTCTTTACACTGAAACAAAGAAAGAAAAAAAACTTAATAAATCTGCTTCAAATGTCATCAAACTGAAGTCGGTCAGAGTTAAGAGTTAACATACACAGAGAGTAAAGTTTTCCCTCTCGCTCTGCAACAAGCTTCTGTTCAGTGATTATTTTTTGCAAGCAAGCAGAACATTATTCTATAATTTTTTCTTTGTAATAGATGTTGATGTGTCTGAGTCTGTGCCGCTAACAGAGGTTGTGAGTCTATATGATTCTTTATGTAAATGGTTCACTGTTGTTGTGCCTGCAGACCACCCACAGTGAGCAACGACAAGCAATGCATGTAGTTCCTAACATATTTCTTTGAGAAATTCCCTTTTAATATGATACACACCACAGACAACGTAACGTAGGCACAAAGTTAAGTCAGATAAATTTCAATTAATTGCAGATTTAACCTCGAAAGTTTTGTTGTCATGTGAACCAGAGGTCAGATTTCAAACTGGTCCAGGAGCAGGCTTACAATATGAACTACATTGAGCACAAAGTTTTACTAATAAAATCATTATTAATTTAAATATACATACTGTATTGTCTTCAATTGGAGAAGATTTCTCTTGGAAAATAATTCATTTTGCTGTTTCTCCAAATATTAGTATCAGATTACATAATTTCCTTTCATGACACTTTTTGTGAGATTTTTAGGAGGCAACATGAACTGTTAAAAAAATGTAAATAAATGTTGAATCAGTTGCAAACTAAAGGAAAAATCCTGGATTTGGTCACATGAAGCCAATTTCTCTTTTTGTCAAGAGACCTTAAAGCCCCAAGAATGCACCGCTGACATGAACATCCGTGGTTATTTCTGTGTTAATTCATCCTTTGTCTTGTGCAACCTCAAGATGCCTCCTGACTTTAACTGTAATACATTCTGACAGGTGTAAAAAATGTCCCATGTCTACCCATCCTGACTGCGCTGTCAGTGTAAAGTTGTAGCCTGTTTTATGTTTTGTGATGAGAGAGGGTTCAGACTTTTGGCATGCCGTTTGTTTCTTCCTTCACGGGCTGATCTTCGTCTTCGTCGTCAACACTCAGGTCCAACCGCAGATTGTCCAGCGTCTGACGGATCGTCAGCGTCTCCTTTCGCCTGTGAGAGAGACAGTGACAGAGACGTGCTGTTTGATTTCGTGCCAAACTTGTAATGGCGTCTAGATGTGAGGAAAACTAATTAAATGTTAAATATTTATGCCATGGCTAAAAGTATACATTTCTGATGGTCGGCAGCTGTCAGTTTGGTCCCAGTTCAACCACTAGTAACCATAGCAACTATTATGTTGCTTCAAACCATTATCCCAAACGATAGGACTCTAAAGAAATCTATGAAGATCCACAACGACGCAAACGTTCAAAGTTGCTTTTACATCTGATACGTGTGGCCTCTGACCTGTCAATTTATTAAGTGTGTATTAAAGCATGTACTTTATCTGCAGGTGTTGGTCGAGCAGCTGCCTCTGCAGCCGGCTGCTCGTCTCCCTCTCCTCGGCCAGCTCTCTCTGAGTGTGGCGGTACTGTGCATCCTTCCTGCTCGCCTCCTCCTCCACTTCATTGAGTTGACGCTTCAGAGTGCGCATCCTCTGGGTCATCTGGAGGACCAATCACAGAGCAGCGAAAACATTAATAACCTCCAGGAGCTGAACCCTGTGTGAATGAGTCCGTTCACTATACTGTTACATCCGTATGTACCAACAAGTCATCACACTCTGCCTCTATAAATTACATCAACTTCTCTCTGGTTTCTGATTGCTGCTGTTGACTGTCATCAGTGACCTGTGTGTCGATGCCTGCCTGCAAACCAGATTCAAAAGGATGATGTTAAAAAGTCCGAGAGTTAAAGTTTGAGTGTTACCAGGTCTTTCTGTTCATTAGATATCCTGTGGTCCTCTTCCATCTGGTCTGTCAGCTCACTGATCCTTCTCTCCAGTTTAGTGATGGTGTTTGTAAGAACAGATTTGTTCCTGCAAAAAACAAAAAACACAGAATACATGAGGGCCAATTTATACTCTCTGCATCCACATGTTTGCAGGGGGTCCACTCTGGTATGCGTGACATAAAAAACGTCATCCACCCATGTCCCCGAGGGTCCGCAAGGGTTTGCGCAGACCCCTCTGAAGACGTCCGCATGCAGCCCAACATCTGACTGCTTGGACTGTCTGCTTTTAAAGCGCGCTGACTGCACATGCTCTTTCACGCGTGTGATAAGAGCAATAATTTGACTTGACTAGTTGAGGTCAAAATATTGACTTAAAGATACACTGAGGCTATTCAAGGCAACATTTTAAATTGAAAGATTTCTCATTTTGTTCAACAACAACAACAAAAAAGAATGTAATACGTCTCATTCAGGCAATGTGCTCTCTATGTCTGCTGAAGCTTTGTGTTTTTCTCCTGTTGTCTCTGCCTGGATGACACAGATTTAGCTGTAGCTGCAACATTAGTAACGTCAGTCAGGCTAAAAATGATAAAAGAAAAGATTTCTTTTGTTTATTCTGCTGCAATCTGCACACTGCAAATCACCTGTGGCCAGACTGGCACGGACCTTTGTTTTAGTATGAATGAAACCGCTTTCCCAGTCCGCAGAAAGTATGTTCGAGCCTTTGGTTTGCAGCTTGATGGAGCAACAACAGGACCACACAGCACCTGTGTGTCTGCATGTTTCTGTGGTTACCATTTTGAATCACCAATGGAACTTTTGGTTCAGACACAAATGTAAAAGTGACCTTATACACATTATAGACAGAGAGCCTCTGAAGCCAATTTTATTTTTTTCAGAAAGAAGAAAAAACTAAAAAATGCTTTGTGACAAAATATCTTGCAAACAGCTGTTTAACAGGCTTGTTTAAAAAGTCACATGACTGACCTCTCCTCAGTCCTCAGAAGGTTCTCCAGCTCTTTGACTCTGCCCTCCGCCCTGGTGATGACGTCCTCCTGAACTCTGGAGCTCTGAAGCTCGTCCACCTCCAGACGCAGCTCACGCAGCTACACACACATTTATGGAAGAGATTAGCTCTAAAAAGAACTTTGCTTGCATTTCTTTAAGCAGCTACCCTTAACTGTAAGATCCTGTCAATATTCATCCAGTATAATGGTAATAGGCTACTTTTATCTCTATAGGACCTGTAGAAGCTGAGTGGAATACATCACAGTTATTAACCAGTTATTTTAAAGTAGGAAACTGCAGCACAGAAATGTCCAAATATGTTTGGAAACCTCTGTTAAGCTACTATTACATAGTTTGTCCACCAGAGGGAACTGACAAGTTAATTACTACCCTGTAAAATGTCCCACTTGGTTCATGTGGTGGTCACAGTTCCTTTATAATCAAAGTTAAGGGATCCTTGTTTGTGTAATTCTGTTGTTAAACCGGTTTACCTTTTATATTTTTTAACTCAAACGAAAACAAATTGAATATCAGTATCAGCACAAACGCATATTGCACGCATGCAAGCATACACACGCAAACACACATGCAGGCACACACACACACATGCACGCGCGCACACACACACACACACACACACATACCTGTCTCTCCATGGAAGCCTTGTCAGTCTCCAGCAGGTCGTTCATGTCTTTCTCCTGAATGAGTTTCAGCTGCAGCTGTTCAGCCTGACAGCAAACACAGACACGTCTTACTGAATAAAACGTCTGACTGATGTGATGAATGTTTGTAAATAAACATCGGGACCCTGTTTGTTGTATGTCTATGCTTTTAAATGTTTACCTGTTCGACAGCTCTCTTGTGCTTGGTGGCCCATCTCTGCTCGTTGTCATGCTGCTCCTCCAGGTCGCTCTCCAGGTCGATAATCTTCTCCTGAGAGAAGATCAGACAGAAAAAGTTCAAAACCAAACTAAACTTTGCTCAGACAGCTGAGGTCACTCTTCATGATGACAACTGTCTGCTGTCTCATCAGCATGACATTGAGGTTATTTAGAAATAGCACAGATTAGGTATCTTCAGAAATAGCGACATGATGAATTTTTGGGATTATGGAATTAGCACGTTGATTGCTAAACAGGATTTGCATAATTAATGCCTCATTAACCCTGAACTCTGATGGTTTGCGTGACTGATTTAATCAAGCGGACATCTCGGTTTGACTCATCAGGTCACGTATGCAAACACACTGTGGATATCGTCTGATCTACAGCGGACACATTTTGCTATTTTCTTTTTAATTCATCCCACATTAAAACAAGTTGTAAGACTCTTTGTGTTCCTGTCATCCTGTTGTCAGCCAGTAATCCTGTAAAGGTTGGTACGAGCACTGCTTTTATAGCTGAGATTTACATCAATGTGCTGTATGTAAGAGTAGGAAGTAAATGTGGTGATACTCCAGATTACGAGTCATGAGATCTTATGTCCCTGTGCCACTTTTTAAAAATGTTATTAATTTGTTAATTATTAAATGAGATCAATAAGACACTGTTGTACTGACTGACATGTTCCTTCATTAGCATGAGCACACACAGTAGTGTATGATGGCGGCACGCATAGCCCTGTGGTCAGCAGCTCTCCGAGAGGTGATACTTCTTCTGAATTTATGGTTTCTCTTTTTTGCATTTTTCTAACTGGCTTGCTCCAAATGACATTTCATTGTGCTTAGTACAAGCAACAATAAAGTATCTTATTTTATTGTACTTTAATCTGTATTAATCTGCAGTGGAAAACAGTTTCCAACAAATACACTATTTCCTTATGTTTGAGTTACAAATGATTTACAAATGATCTGTTGATTCAAAGTTATTTACACAGAATCGTGCAGCGCGTTATTACGCAACGTCATTTTATACAACCAGCCGGGGTCACGAATTCAAAGGAGATGTCAGAAATTTAACAGCATGAGCATCAGCTCCCTCTGTAAATACAAGAGGGCTACATGCACCACCAGAAGTTAAATAAGTGATTAAACTGTTTAAAAACGGTTTGAAAACTCTGACAATAATAATGTAACACAGTCATTAAATCCATATTGTGTAGAGCTGCTTCTGTTGATTTTCTTTAAGCTTAAAAATGCAGACGTGCCACAATCATGTGTAAAATGATGTGTATAAATATCTCTAAGCTACATGCTTCCAGCGGGCAATTTTCACCGTGTATGCTACACGTTTATGACTTTGAAAAAGTCAGCAGGCTGCTGCCTGTACCAGACTTCTGCATCTGCATCAAGTGAAACTTGGGTCTGTCCGCTAATTCCTTTGTTTCTTAAGCACAAATGAGTTTAACTCAATAAAAAGATCAGTTTTTTGTTTTTTTCCTAAGTGTTTCCTAAATGGGCATCTGTGGCTCACTAGGTAGCTTCTAATCAGAAGGTCGGTGGTTCGATCCCCTGATCTTCCGGTCTACATGTCAAAGTGTCCTTTGGAAAGATACTGAAACCCAAATTGCTCTGATAGCTGTGCCATTGCTGTGTGAATGTGTGTATGAGTTGCTGATGAGCAGATCGACTCTTCGTAGAGTCACCTGCCCTTAGTGTGTGTGTGAATGGGTGAATGCTGACTTGTGTTGTAAAAGCGCTTTGAGTGGTTAAATGACTAGCAGAGCTACATTAATAAAGTCCACTTACAGTTTATGCACTCATGTCCCCTAATTCATCCAATCTCGACCACAAACAATTAAAGAAGCGATTGCACTGCGTAAAAAGGGTAGAAAAACTCCCAAATCCTTTGAGTTTATCTCTCTTCTGTCAAGATAAATTCCTGCCCCTGACCCGCCCCAGCAGGTCTCCCGTTTACACAGCGTTTGCTCGACCCTGGCTCCACCTCTGACTTATTGTCCGTGCTGTTCAAACCCGCGCTCAACAGGCTGTGTAAAAGGGGCCTCAGTCATGTACTGATACATGGACTGATACATGGTTGATTTTGGTCTTTTCATGAGGTTTGCTAACAATATGAAAAAACAACAACAGTCTTATCCTTTAATAGTATGAGACCAAATTTAGCGTAAAGAGCATAGTTTTAAGTGTATAAACAGAAATGTGGTGCAAATACATCTGCAGAAGCATTTAAACCATTGTCCATTAAATGGTTGTTGTAAATTGTCTAATAAACTATTTTGTGAAGCACTATGGGAACGTTCTCCCCTCTCTAGGTCACAAGAGTACCTATACCATTCAAAGGTAAATTCAAATGTAAGGAACTTTAAAAAAAAAACTTTCGATGAGAAAGCCATTAAAACTTTGTTTACTGGATGATTTAAAGCAGTACCTGAAGCTGTTTGACTTGTTTGACCAGGTCGTCTCTGGCCTGGTTGCTGGTCTGCAGCTCCATGTGGAGGTCATCCACCCTCCTCTCCGCCTGCTTGCACTGCAGCTGTATGCGCTCTCTCAGCTGGATCTCCTCTTCCAGTGTCCGCTCCTTATCAATGAGCTTACCAGAGACCTGCACACATGCAAACACACGCACAGATCCTAAGGCTGCATTCAAAACAAAGGTGCCCTCGACTATTATTTATAGTGAACAGTTTTATATCTTTTGAAGTTGTATTTATACAGCTTAAAATTCAGGTGACACCAAGTTAACCAATATGCATGAATATGTGACATGCAGTGTTGTGCATGAACAAGTTCAAAAGAACGTGTTCAGTTTTCTATGAACGTTGAACTGAACGTAACATAACATTTGTAAATAAAGAACTTGAACGTGAACTCGTTCAGATTATGTGAGAATCAGCGCCCTGTTTAGGTCCAATTATTACTGAATTCAGAT